>JACXGJ010017364.1:0-11264 GCA_016801105.1 Esox niger
GGCAAGGCCCGGTTATACTGGACACAACCGGGCCTTGTTGCTAACACTCTGGGTCTAGGGCAAGGCCCGGTTATACTGGACACAACCGGGCCTTGTTGCTAACACTCTGGGTCTAGGGCAAGGCCCGGTTATACTGGACACAACCGGGCCTTGTTGCTAACACTCTGGGTCTAGGGCAAGGCCCGGTTATACTGGACACTTTGATGAGCCATGTAGATCGGAAACCAATGTGTCAGTGCTTTTGCCCTTATTTAAAACAAAGATGGACGTCACTGCTATTCACATTGATTAAATGATCCGTTTTCATGAAGAAATGTAATAGGGAAGAGGAAGAACCCCATCACGTCAGAACAAAAGTACGCGCGTACACGCGTGTGGTCTCACAGACACACGCATGCACAAGCAAACACACACACATACACACCCACAATAACCTGCACTTATGAATCATATATCTAATTCCCTATATCTCCCCCTCACTGTTTGGGGTATTTCCATGTTCTGACGTTGTTTCTGTGTCTCTGACAGCTCCACGTCTGGAGTCAGCTGACACAGGCGTCTGGCCATGATACAAGACACCCAGTCTTCTCTGCCACACATACACACACACATACACACGTTCACACACACACACACACACACACACACACAAACACGCACACACAAACACTCCTAAAGTATTAACCCCTCAAGGCAAATATATTAATTAATTAATAATAATGTAAAACAATCCACCAACCCCCGACACATACATGCGCACACACGCACACACACACTCACCCGCGTGCCCACACGCACGCACAGACACACGCACAGACACACGCACAGACACACGCCTACAAACTCCTCAGATTGACAGACAGATTAGATTGGACACAGTTGACAAGCGGTGAAAGCAATTGGATCTGGTGCAAAGGAGGTGTTGTTTGTGTAAAATGACACCAACACATGCAAAAGAAAAAAAATCCCCTCTCAATAAAAACTTGCCATTGGCACAATCTGGCAGGGCGATTACTATCAGGCCGGGCGACGGTGTTCCCTCACAACCTGTCATTTCCTCTCCTTTGTCGACTGACGCCCCACGTCGAGCGTTGTCTGTTTGCGGAAATGCACATTGTGTTGTTCCTCTCTTAAATTCCCCCCAGCAGACTTCCTTCAGGTAACACACACTGGATTTGATGTGGCAGTGACATTTTTTGACAGCGTGTAGATGGATAAGATCTGCAGCATCTATAACCCATCCGGGGATTAGGAACACAGCCGACTGACAGCGCCGTCTCTCTGTCTCCACAGCTTTCTCTCTGGGTAACACACATTCTAACAAAAAAAAGTGTCTCTTGTGATTGTGATCTTGATGTACTGCTCCTTGGAGCTGGATCCACCATGACGGGTATCAAATGTTACTCAGCTCGCTGTATTTCTGTACACAGCTGTGCACAATTCCAGTAGAACCGGAGCGCTTTACGGAGTGGCGTGTCTTCAATGTTTAATGACACAATTCAGTTGGGCGCAGACACAGTGCATTCTCATCCCGACAGGCTTTCCAAAACATAAGTCTCCGTCTTTGTTGTTGGCTATTCACAGTTTCACGTTGACATTTTGGGGCAGAACATGAATGGACCACTAGCTAATAGCCCGGCAAATGTCATCGCAGTTTTCCTCTTTCAGAATTTCTAAGACTGCATTATCTCTGGCGAACGCAGTGTGTTGAAGTTCACTCCGACACACTGGACGGCCACAGCTGAGAGCCCACAGACCACTTATTATACTGAACGCTAAGCCGTCCATGGGAGAGCTAGGCCACGTGCCAAAAAAGCACCCTGTGGGCCCTGTTCAAAAAACCAGTGCACTCCATAGAAACGGGGTGGCCGTTTGGGAAATCACCCCGCACGGTTCCTCCCTGCGTTTCTAATGAGCAACCGTCCTGCTATGCTCTTTGGCCGCGTCTCCTGTGAGAGTTTCGGGCGTGCTACTCATAGTCGCGGGCGGATAAACAGTTCCCATCGCCGTCCGTCAAATCAATCATGTCACGTTTGTTTAGAGCCTGGCCCGGGGTGTTCCTGTGTGTGTATAAGAACGGTTGATCACAGGGAAGGATGAAGGACGGATGAGAGGAGAGGCGTGACGTTCGCATCGCGTCAGACGCCGGCTTATCAGCGGTCTCTGCTAGGTCGACGAGAGGTCACTGCTGCCGCCATTAAGGCCCTGGAGGCACTGGGTTGCTACGCTGCCATCGCCTAGGTAACATACATCACGTGCATATCAGCCGGATCCGGGTTTTCGAATGACTTCTTAATGTGCAAAGTTGAGTCCAACACGAGACACGACCTTTGTTTGACTACTTGTCGTCTGGCGTTTTTCGGCACCAGCTTTGCACGTAGCTCTCTGGTGCCTGGGACGTTGCCTGTCTCAAAGGGCAACGGCGGAATCACTTTCTCTGATTAAACGATGAGAAAAAATGACCAAATATGGACCTTACAGATGGAAATATTTATGGAAGACCCACACATGGTAGCTGCTGCATCACCGACACCTGGCAACCAATGTTCTCTCCGCCGACTCCCTGTTTCTGTTTCTTTGTCTCCTGTCTCTTTCTCTTTTGTGGTCTTTCATCGCCTGTCTTTGTCTCCAGTCTCCCTCTCTCTCTCCCTCCCAGTTTTCCTGTCTCTCTTTTCTTTCTTTCTCTCCTGTCTGCCTCTCTCTCTCCTGGGTCTGACTCAGTCCAGGAAGATCCCCAGAGGCTGGTTAACCCCCACGTATATCCAGCATTCCAAGGCACCCGGGCCTCCTCTGCTCCGCCCGCCACCCTGCAGCAGTACCAGAACCTCAGCGCCACTTCTCTTGATTTATGATGTCATTAATGTCAAGCTATCAGTGGACATGAGCGCAGAGACAACAGCCAAGCAGCCTAAAAACAAATAGTTTTGATTAAACTCAAGGACATTCCGTACAGCTTTTCCGTAGAAAGGCATTCATCAGTTTGGATGTTGACCCTCCCTCCCCCAGTGGTCTATCTGTCCGTCTGTCTTCCTGTAGGTCGCTCTATCTATCCAATGGCGGGTAGGGGGTGGCTATACAAGAATTCAAGGGCTGAGCCAACACAGATAGATAGCCCAGCTTACGTTTCAGGCACTCAGTGTACAGGACGCAGGGAGACATTTGATTGGATTAATTGAATACGAGAGGGATTAATGTGTGAAGGTCTGCCATGACAGGGACAAACAGCGGGTTCATGTCAGCATTGTTGCATTCTACCTGAGTACCTCTAACCCAATCAGGAAGCTATGTTTGAACATGGCTAATACGGAGCATTGTCACACACGCGGTTATCACATTAATGCAAAGACTGTGAGTGCTTCAGTAAGTCACTCCGAATGAGAGCTAGTTTGGGAGGCGTCCAGATATTCTTATCATCATTCCGACCGTCTCCTATCACAGGATTACAGTGTTATTAGCATACCATACAAAATGTATATACACACTATATATATGCTATTTACTGTATATGCTAGCGAAGCTGGCACGTTTGACTAGGCTAACAATGCTAATGATTGCAAATGAACAAACATAAACTAATTGCAAAGACAGTCAATCCTGCTCATAAGGTATATGTAGCGTTTCGCTTCCTTCAGTCGTACAGGTTGGTCATTCAAAAGCGAAAGTGACCAAGACAGATAATGCAAATGAACGAGAGGAAAGAGCATAAAGCCAACAGCAGGAAGCCACTTCTCCAGTTGAATTCAACCACTTGGCTGAAACTATCCCGCTGAGCTATATGACTAACCAGCGCCTACCAGCGCCTCCCAGCGCCTGCTGTCTACTGTCGGGGATTTTCAAATAAACATGTGAAGAGGATGGCACAACTGGTCTGGGAAGAAGAAAGTATGCAACCTAATAAAAATTATTGATGTGACATGAGACAATGAAAAGCGGCCCACTCACATCCAACTTATTGCACACGTTGACCCTGGGTTTACTTACCGTAGCAACAAATATTCAAATGTATTGGAAAATGTCACAGAGACAGAGATAAAACCGCAGCGGATGACAGTCCAGCTGTTACTGTGAGACATCCTGCATCTCAGTGGAGGGGCCTCTGGTAAACTGTCCCGGCCTAATAAGAGCATCTGCAAGACCCAAAAAAATGCTCACATCTTCAGAAGCTGTATGGGGCAGTTCGACGACTGTATATGTCCACGACATTCACTGCCATGTCACCCTGGGATAATAATAATGAGGCCAAACTGAAATGCGAACATTGTTTACAGATCCCTAATCCAAACATCTGTTATAATGACAGGGGATTTCAAGAGGATTCCAGAGTGTATGGGAAAAGCAGGGCACTTCAGCGCAGTAACAAACTTTTATCTAAGACCAAAAGCTTCCTGCTAATATAAACAGTTTCTGAAAGGGGCCCAGTAGCCATGGCCTCCGTTCAATGTTGCTCCGGAACTTGTTGGGGTGAGGGTTCAAGTGACGAACGTCCAATGAAATTACCAGAGTTGAAAACGTACACTAACGAATTTTCTAAAGAGGACCAGTGACTGTATGGGCCCGGTAATGAGGTGGCATGTAACCAGCCCGCTAAACAAACGTCTTAGCTACCAATAAACCCCAGACATGTTATCTCCTGACGCTAACCCTTATTGAATAAGGGAAGATTAAAAGTGTGTTATTGTAACACGTGTTATTCCACGGCTGGATGTTCCTAAATGTCTTTTTTTTCACGGGCCAAGGGGATATAAAGGGGGAATGTGTGATTCTAATCAAGCTGGTTTTAGGTATTTCCTCATCCAGTTTCACGCGGGCCAGATGTTCCAGTGCAGATCAGTTGTGATTTCCTCATTCACTCTGACTGGGACATAAGTGCTGGCTTGTTGGGCTGCTCTCAGGGTCGCTCTTAAATGTCTCTCCCACTCAAATATTTGGACAGTCACAAGAGGGGCAGAATGTATCAGGTGGAGCTAGAGAGAGGACAGGAGCTTTGTTTCTTACTGTGTGTGTGTGTGTGTGTGTGTGTGTGTGTGTGCGCATTTGTGCTGCTTCATTGCACAGTCCTGTCTGTAAGCCCATACCGTGATGACATCATAGAGGACTGTCTGGAGCGATTCCAGCTGGTGATTTCTCATCCTGACCACCATGCTCTAATAATGGAACTCCCGGATCACTGATATGAGGTTAAAACGCCATACGGCCATTCAGAGCGACCCCCACGGGTGAGTGTGCGTGTGTGTGTGTGTGTGTGTGCATTGCGTGTGTGCAGGGCAGCTCTGGAGTTAACCAGCACCACATGTGACTCTCAGAGGGCCTGAGCCCCCTGCCTCTGGCGGGAGAGACACACACACACACACACACCCCTGGTTCTCATTGACTTTGGTTACACTCCATGCTTGCGGGAGCAGAAACAAAATGGGAATAAAGAGAAAAAGAGAAAAAGAAAATAAACACAAAACAGAGGATAATATACAACAACTCAAGCCATGAGGTCCCCTTCCATACCACATCACCCCCCCACCAGTAAATATCTGGAGGCTCTTGTGCAGGGACAGAGAAATAAAAAAAAAATACAAATCCTGTCTCTGGTCTACTCCCCGTGAGTGCTGTCTGTCTGGCTGGCAGTAGGGGGACCCTGTTGGAGTGGGGTTCACAGGCTGGACGAGGTTAGTCTGCGTCAATCCGAAGGCCCGACGGAGCGCTCCGTCGCAGTTCAACCAATGAGCAGAAGCCGTCAGTTAAGCCCCACCCCCCCGATGACGTGTCAGAGTAAACGTGAAGTGATATTCAAAAGGTTCCATCAACGCCTACATCACAGTGGACTTTCGCGTCTTCGCCACGCCACCAAAGGTCCGCGGCCGGTTGGGAGGGGGAGGTTGGGTGTAGCTCAGACGCGTCCCCATGATGGGCCACTAATACGGACTAAAGTCCACTTTTCACGCTCGGCGCCGCATCAGCCACCGAAGCTACGGCATAAATCACCAGATCCGTCCGTATTGATGGCGCTTCGGCCACCGATTTGGCTCACATGCGTGCATATCCATTTCATTGACACAGACTGATTGCGGCTGACTGCGGAAATAATAGACTTGTCTTTACGAGCCCGGACACCATTTGTTATGGCCGGGGAATCTACCTGGGGACCGGGTGAGGTGGCGGTGACAGAACACGGCGCTGCCGGGTCGGGCTCACCAGGGACCACCGGGTCCCCATTGATGTGGATCAGGTGTCGATACACAGAATCGGGACGTTGAAATATCTGCAGATGATACACAGGGGGGGTCAGTGTATGGACTAGAATGGTAATCACTTCATCAACCTGACCTGTGACTCAGCACATGAAGTGATTAATGATGCTGCTAAACACACCGAGCTGTTGCTGTGTGTGTGTGTGTGTGTGTGTGTGTGTGTGTGTGTGTGTGTGTGTGTCGGCCAAAGAAAGAAACACATACCAGCTGATTAAGGTCATACGTGACTCAAGTCATCTCAGTCCGTTTCCGTGTTACAGATGCAGGTTCTAATGGAATTAGACCGTGACAGTCTCTGCCCAAATACAAAAGTCACATTTCTTCGTGTCCAATTCCAAAAAGTTGGGCACATCTTTCTGACAGCCTCAACATCGGCCAAGTTTTGTACAAGAGCCCACAAATAACAATTGACGCAGTGAATTGAAAACATCACATTTTAGAAGATGTTTCATCGAAAGATGTATTATGTGGCAAAGGATCGTCACAGTACTGGATTATAAAACGATCATAAAGAACAGACGTGAACACAGGGAAGTGTCGGTATAATCTGTGTTTTTGTGTGCGTGCTTCCATGTGGGGGGCTATGTTCTCAGGCCCTGCCTCCCTTGGTTTACTAAGCCAAATTGTCGATGTTGAAAATGCAAATCCAGGTAAATCGCTCCTTTTATTTGATGCAGCATACCACCGTGTACTCACATTATCACGTTCCTGACATCCTCTCCAGGTGCTTAAATCAACATCTTACAGCCTATTAGGCAAAGCTTTGGGGGACAATAGCTCCAGATGACAATCCTTGTATTTCCCTGTAGAGAGCAGAAGAAGCGAGAGAATGAGAGAAACGGTTAGATAAAAAAGAGAGAAAGGGGTTGACAGGGAGAGGGACCCAAATCAAAAACAGTGTACCGGTCATATTTTTGTTTGAAAGCTGAATAGGCTTCAGTTTAGCGAAAGGCAGAAAGAAGCAGATGTTTAAAAAGTGTAGGCATTAATATACTTCTGAAGGATTAAGAGTCTGGTGTCTCAGACAGGAGACAAGACCACAGAAAACGAGAGGAAAACAGATGAGAGGACATGAGAGGAGGCAAGAGAAGACACAATAGGAGGCATTAGGTGAGGAATGAAGGGCTGGAGGACAGAATTATAACTTCAACAAATTCATCTTCCTTTGTCTCCAGACAATATTTTTACCACCACAGTCCAGAACTGGGCAAGCTGAAAGGACCAAGCCTCAAAACAAACAACGTGCTACTCAGCCATTGACCGTCAAAGACCACCTCAATGGTAAGACAGTGATTGCAAGTGAGTCTATTGAAAAGCCCTCATCCCGTCTTGGCTAATACCCAGGTGCCAGGACGTAGATCCTGAGATAGCAGTTATTTAATGCCGGTCTCAACAAGTGAGAGAGTGATTGGGGATTGAGAGGCCCTCGCTGTGAAGGCCATCAGAGGTAGATTAACTAAAGCGTCAAGCCAAGATGCACACGGTTCAAAGGTGGCCATTTTATTGTGTTGAAGCGGTGAAATGAATTGCAAATCCCATCTCACTTATTTTGTGCGCTGAACAAGCATTTTGCTGAATGCTATGTTATTATATTGACAAGTTATGTTGGACTGTCTGAAGGAATATATCAACTATCAATATCTAAGCTGCACTAGCGCGCTTTTCAATCTCTTTCTCTCTCCCAGCCTCTCTCCCCCTTCTCCCTCTGTATCCCCCACCCAGCTCCTCTCTCTTTGTCTCTCTTCTTCCTGGTTGTGGTCGGTCTGTGGTTGACTGACAGGAATATCCAGACTCCCTCACACTGCAGATGAGAATTATAACCTTGACCCCAGACGACCTGAGACCTCAGAAACAATGGCTAATTGAAGGCCATGAGGGGACACCAACACAAGCATTGTGTGTGTTTGTGTTCCCAAGTTTAGTTTGCCTAGAAAAGGTATATACAGTATGTCCATGCATATTTGTGTGTTGTGGGCGGAGGGGGGGGCTGTTATTCCGTATTTACATGCCTATGTGTTAAAGTGTGTGTGTGTGTGTGTGTGTTAGCTGCTGAGCTCTACGTTTAGCGTGTATTGTTCCTAGGTTGGATCTGTCTCAGTTTGCCAACAGGCGTCCCTCTTTGCTCTGACAGCCACTGTAATGCTGTAATCCACTGCGACACGAGGTGATAAAAACAGGGGAGGTAGTGGCTGCCTAATCGCTCACTAATGGTAATGACAAATACCTGTCTCAGTCATCTGACGGGTGGCGGGGGGGGCTGGTTCTGACACGCACGCACGACGCACGCACGCTCCCATTATTAACCAGGTCATTAGCTCCATCAGAGGACACCAACCAGCCAACTAGGCTGCTCGGTCTATGCGTTCCCCCGTCTGCAGAGCTTCTGCCCGTGGCCTTCATGACACACAAACCAACGTCCTCGTGTCTCCGCGTCTGCTCCTGGGAGCCGCACAAATCACTATTCTGTGTGTGTCATTCAGCAAGGGCAGAGAGGAGAGGGGCTTATTTGGAGAGGGCCGTGTGCCGGCCAGTCACTCTCCAGCCCTGGTAATTGTGATTTATACCCTGGCCTTCAGCGCCCGGGCCCTGTTGCTGAGTCCGACAACTGACGTATATTGTGTGTGCACGGAGCGACCCGCCCGAGCCACGGTGACAGACTGGCCACGCCCCTTTCATCTACGGCTCACCAAGGTGCACGTCGGAGCGAGCCGTCGGGTCGGCCGGTCGAGGTGAATAAATAAATTAATAATAAGAATCAGTGGACAATCTGAACTTCAGCTGGAGGGCGTATTCCTCCACGGAGAAACTGGGTCGGCCGGTGCCCCTGTCCCCCGTCCTCAGCAACGGAGCCCTCTTCCTGGCTTTGTCCTTGCTGCAGGAGGCTGGACAGGGTTCTCAGAGGGGGAGATGATCTCCTAGACGGAGGCTGAACCCAGGAGGGGACACAAGGACACATAGGGACAGACGAGGTGGCAAGGCTGTGTACGTTATATATAAGGAGGGACACCTGGAGAAAGTCGGTCCAAAAGGTTGTGTGCCTGCCCATAGCCATTGTATGAAACAGATAGTAATAACCCCTAATAAGGGGACAACAGAGAACATGCCTACAGTTTGATTTTACATTTAGGACTTTAAATATGCCGTTGTTTACAGTGTCTTTGTGTCTCGGAAGCACGGTGTAGTTTTGCTGTGAACTACTGTTTTCACAGACCACTGAATATTAGGCTTAAAACATATCCTTTATCAATTAGACACTGCATCGATTAGACAGCTTGTTTCAAAAAGAAAATGTGTTTTCAGCTTTAAATCGTCTCTAGATGTGTTCTCAGATTCAAAGGGGCAGGTTACATATACTGCAAACTGAAAGAATACATTCCCCTTAGCCTATATTCAAGCCCTGGATTCAACTTAATGTACTGATATCTGAAAACAGTTAGGTTACTCACATATATATATATATATATATATATATTAGTGCTGTCAAACAATTAAAATCATTAATTGAGATTAATCGTATAATCATCTAAACGCAATTATCCTCAGTATGAGAATGTGTTCAAAATTTGCCCTTCATGCACCCTTTTCTGTTTATAAAGTAATGTATTATGGTAAAGACATACTTTGTTTTATTGCAAACTTTGGACAGTGCTTCACTTTTAATTAAATAAATACAAGTTGTCAATGCCATTAATTGAGTTTAATATACACACAATGTCAGTCCATAACTTACCACAATAACTGGCAGCATCTAAATGTAGCCCATGTAAATAGCCCATGTAAATCTAAACAGAATCCTGCCATCTCATATTGTTTTCCTGATGCACCAAGGACAGTAACTTCTGGGGTTAGGCTACTGTATAAAACACATATCAGCCCCTCATATCTGGACAGCTGCATGGCGTGAAGCCATTTAACCAATTCAATCACGCCTTAGCTGGAAAACGTATTGTCATTTGATGTTTTGGCTGAAATTTGGTTAGAATGATGTTCAGATGATTTAATTCAAGTATCTCCATATTGTGCTCCTTGAAGCAACCACACCGTCTTTTTCCAGAGCTGCCTGTATTTCTTCGGAGGTTACCTGTGGGTTTTTCTTTGTATCCCGAACAATTCTACTGGCAGTTTTGGCTGAAACCTTTCTTGGTCTATCTGACCTTGGCTTGGTATCAAGAGATCCCTGAATTTTCCACTTCATAATAAGTGATTGAACAGTACTGACTGACATTTACAAGGCTGGATATCTTTTTATATCCTTTTCCATCTTTATAAATTTCCATTACTATGTTACGCAGGTCTTTTGACAGTTCTTTACTGCTCCCCATGGCTCAGTATCTAGCCTGAACTCATTAACAATGTATATACAGACACTAACTGCAAGCCACAGGTGTGGGAAATTACCCTTTAATTGCCATTTTCACCTGCGTGTGTCACCTTGGGTCTCTGTAACAAGGCCAAACAGGCAAGGGTATGTAAACTTTTAATCAGGGCCATTTGGGTGATTTCTGTTATCATTGTGATTTAAAAAGGAGCCAAACAACAATGTGATAATAAATGGCTTCATATGATCACTATCTGTAAAAGAAAGGCAGTTTGTTGCATGATCAGTCATATTTCATGCAAATTTATGAGCACAATTGTACCTGTCAGGGATTCTCACTCAGGTGAACAAAAAGTTTAGATTTTCTTTACAGAGATTTTCTTTACTCATCCACTGTTGTTTACACCTTCATTTCATCTGAGATACATTTTCATGTCATCATTTAACCATAGAATGATACAGCTCATCATTTAACCATAGAATGATACAGCTCATCATTTATCCATAGAATGATACAGCTCATCATTTAACCATAGAATGATACAGCTCATCATTTAACCATAGAATGATACAGCTCATCATTTAACCATAGAATGATACAGCTCATCATTTAACCGTAGAATGATACAGCTCATCATTTAACCGTAGAATGGTACAGCTCATCATTTAACCGTAGCATGATACAGCTCATCATTTAACCGTAG
>JACXGJ010017365.1:0-11260 GCA_016801105.1 Esox niger
TGTGTGTGTGTGTGTGTGTGTGTGTGTGTATGTGTGTGTGTGTGTACGCGGGGCCGCTATGTTTACTCAGCCCCCACGTCCTGCCCTGCTACTAATTGGCTCCACACCCTGCACACCGGCACAGTCTCCCCCCACGACCCTTCCTCTCCTCCTCCCCCCACTACATTTGGGGGGTCTCGACTGATCCCCATCCCCCGTCCCCAGCTCTGCACTATGGCTGAACGGGGGGCTCGCTGGGCCAGCTGCTCCTGGAGCTGGGCGGGGGACATCCAACGTGAGCACTGGCGATCTAAAAAGCCGATCGCAGAGCGTTAAATATTAGCGCACACAGTTCGTCAGAGGTTAGCGACTTCCAGTTAGTGCATTCATCTTAAGCTAGGAGGGACAACCAGACTCTGTGGTAATAAGTAAAACTTACTCAGCATAGCTGCCAGCAAAATCAACCCATCAAGGATGGCAAAAATCAAATACTAATAATTCATATTAGTTCCAAATGACTTCATGTAAGACAACGATCAAGGGAGGTATTTGGGACGGTTGTTCTAGATAGTAATGTCATTAAAAGGTAAGACTGCATTTGTGGACAGCTAGGGAGGAGCCAGTTGCAGCCTGGCTGCTTTTTAGCCAAGCACATGCTGAATCTAGATTAACGTGATTGGCCATTATTTGTCAACTGTTGTTGAATGCAACTTGAAATCAATCAACACTTTTTGCAAATCTCATTCATTTTCAAGCTGACTCAAAATCATCAAGTTCAGTTAGTTTGTTCAAATTACATGAGAAATCACGTTTTTTGGCCCTTGGGAATTTCTTGTAGGCAAGCTCTTATTTAGAAATATCTGCATGGGTCGTTTTATGTACAACTAAAGTCACATTTTCACCAAACAAGTATCCACAACTCACAGTATGCCATTCCCATTGCACAGTGGAATTTGGGGTCAGGGGTCATTACCTCCAGGATGAAGAAATGTCAGTAATAAAAAGTACTTTTTTGTGCTGTTATAAAGCACATTTTCTGCAATGCTATGCTTCCTTGGCTGAGAACATAAAGCAGATATTAGCCAAGAGGCTAAGAATAAATGATGCAGTTTTAAATCTGATTAAAACAAATGTACACATGTTCCTATGAGTCTGAAATAATATTTTGTGGTATTAAAGCTTATTTACCTGCAATTCCACAAATTATGCTATTATATGTTTTACAGCTAGTACAGCTAGTAAGCTATGTCCTCTGTTTTGTGGTCAGAAAGGGACTCACTCAACTGTTCCCCAGGTTTATTTGTTTTACATCATTATTTAATTCTGGGATTAGGCCAGACTGGGCATGTGTTTGAAATAATCTACCCGGACTAACAAGTAAATTTGAATAACAATAAAATAAAAAAACAGGTTGTGCAAAATTCAGTGCGCTCCTGTCTCTTAGGCACTCCCTGTCAGCTGCAGGAGCAGGCAGAGGCTGTGTTGTAGTCTGCCTTGTGCTTTATGGGGCTAAAACTGACATGCTCTTTTTACGTGACACATCATGCACCTGTGACTGACCGTTACAGCGTAGGGTCTCAAACTAGGACAGTCAATTACGTACCGCGTCAATACATTGTACTCAGTGGCGTCAACAACTCTGTTATACCGTCACACATGTGACAGCGAAATGGACGCCAAGGACAACTTGAGCTGACAGCCTTGGATCGCTTGCTATGTCGGGATTAAAGAAAGTATAGAGAGAGCCATGAATAATAGAAGAGTAAACCCTTATATCCACACAAAGCTGGGGAGCGGGAAAACACCATCGATGGCTCCATGTTTGTCTGAGACTTAATGAATTTGAGTGGAATATGTTCGGTCTCAAAAATAAATAATGATATTCATTATTAATGTGGATGAAAAATACTTTTTTTGTTCTGAATCCTTTACAGTTCCATTGTATTTCAAACAGAGGGCTTACGTGTTCAAGGAGTATTTGTCTTCTTTTTCATTTTTGGTTTATTGTAAAACATCAGCTGCATTAATCTCATTGTTGCATTTGCCCCTCTATCATCACTTAACACTCAGTCCTCATACAGCTTCCATGTCAAACAAACACAAAGATATGAATGTAAAATGTTATTTTATAATACGTTTTATGGGTGGCAGTTATCAAATGCTCCAGAAGTTTTTTGGGGGGTATTCCTCCAAACCAGATGATTACATCTTTATTTTACAGTTTGTGCTGGTCTATACCTCTATACATCACATGACTCTCTGAGCCAATGTAAATGTGTCAGGGACCAAATTAAAATATTATAATAACGTTGTACTTCCTGCCTCCACCGGGTGGCTGTATAATGCTCATGACTGGAAGCGCCTCATCAAGCTTAAAACATCGAATACGAGTTTTCATCGAAAACGTCCAAGTTGCGGTCCCGATGTGGCGTTTTAACTCTGTTCTCTCCTGCTGCACTTCCGCTCCATTTGTGCGTGTCCCCTATTGAGCATCACTGTTAGGCTTTTGCTGCAAAGACAATTAATTCACTCTCTTTTTTTGGGCAGAAATTAGTAGAAAATGTTGTAAAATGTTATTAAAACCATAAAAACGGTCTGTGCCAAAGGCAGCCTGATGAGCAGAGTACAGAATGTCCCTAGCATCTTCAACAGATGTGTCAGTGGAGGGGTCCTGAAAAGGTTTTTGTTGTTGTTTGTGTTTGTCTGTTGCATTGCCTACTTAGTCTGTAAATATCCCATAATGCTGGTAGCCTATAGGATACTGTATATACAATATGGACAGAACAATTAAGAATTTGCCTGGAAAAAATGCAGTCAGTACTGAAGGCATGGATTATCTGTTAGCTTATTTCAAATTGAACAGGACTGATGAGACACGCAGGAGCAGCATTGCCTTGGATAAACCCGTTACTTTCAACAGGACGTAGCTTTGCTTTTCTAAATGGCTGCGCTCAGCAAAGCAGCGCAGCCACCTCAATATACCTGGAGCAGCCAGCAGGACCAGGGTCTTATTTCAACTATGACTCCTGATGTCACTGACATCCTAAAGCTCAACCAATCAGCTTAAAGTGTGTGATACAATTTGTTTGTATCATAGTCTACCAAATAAAAAACACTATACCAAATGTATCCCGGGACTAAGTAAGACATAAGCATGGGTAAATTAGCACTCAGCAGGACTACCAAATAAAAAACACACTATACCAAATGTATCCCAGGACTAAGTAAGACATAAGCATGGGTAAATTAGCACTCAGCAGGACTACCAAATAAAAAACACACTATACCAAATGTATCCCGGGACTAAGTAAAACATAAGCATGGGTAAATTAGCACTCAGCAGGAATACCAAATAAAATAAAATGCATTGTAGCGATCGGATTTTCTGTTATCCATTGGCTTTTTATGTATTGCTAGCCATGCTAGTTTTTGAATAAGTTCTAGTATACTTATTGGCTATCGTCAGTAAACAGATTTTTGATGTTGTGCCTTGACTAGCATTTGCACAAAATGTCATGTTGGGCTCAGCACCTATCGCCCATAATGTGACGCTCCCATTGAACCAATACATTTTCTGCACTTCGGGATAATTCCTTTAGCCGGCCTGACGCTACCCTCGTGCCTTAAAGTGCTGGGAGAACAGTGTTTCACAGATGTGGACAATATTTGATTGCTTCTTATTTTCTAACAATTTGCATGCTCTATGACCTTAGCGTCCTGACCAGTAGACAAAGTGCTTTAGGATAACATAGGTCATGAGTCGTTCAATTCAAAAGGGGATTTTCAACCAATGCAAAACGCCTCCTTGAAGAATATTTACTCACTTTGCTGACAAATCAAGATATACTTTGTAGACTTTGAAGTCAGGAGGACTTGAAGTCAGGTGTCAGTCGGACTATCATTTCTGACTGGGAATATGGGAAGGCACATACATGAGTGCCTATTGACTGGAAACAATTTTCTCTTTGACGCAGGGTCTTTCCTTGCATTTAAAGTACAGTTATGGATTGTGGGATCGTGGGTAGAACCTAATGACAAGATTAGCACAACAGTGACCAGCCCATGTTGGTCACCACGGTGAAGACCCTAGTTTAAGAATGTAGCAGCCATAATACATTATCAAACAAAGCCACTTCAAGGCACCTACACTGTATATGCTCATCAATGTATATCATTTTTCAAGATTTGTACATGGGTGGAAAAACATTTGCTGGTGAAGTGGAGATAAATGTTTTGTCCTTGTTATCTACTCTCTTCTAAAGTGAAAACAATTGAACAATTGCACAACTTTCCACTTTATAGATGCATTCCAGGAGATTATGGCCACTGATGGACACCGTTTTGGAATGAAATTTATGTGCTGATATATGCCACATGTATGGCATTACCACTCACTTAATTCTCTCATGGATTATGCATAAATATAAACAACATATAACATACCAATTGCAAAATAAATTTGGGTCACGAAGGTCCCAAACCGCCTCTTTAACAACCATTTAGGTAAACGACAACTTAATGAGTAAGTGAAAGCATTCGTTCTGAGTGGTGAAGTGTTTTGGGATTTGGGTTTTGGGATAGGCCTAAAACAAAACAAAAATGATTTAAGTAGGACCACAAAGAAGATTTGTGCTAGCCCAGGTACAGTCAAAAACATGTGGCGATATGTAGCAGGTGGGGCAAACAGACCCACCAGCTGATGTTCCCATCAAATAACGTCTTACCACGTTTACCAATAAAAAAATATTGTTAATCTAGTTTTGGATGAAGAAGGTTGTGTGAAAAATATTTGAATATATTCATGCCTATGGTGCTATGTAGTGATTTATTTTCTACAAACATTAGTTCATGGTCAATGGCTACCATCTGCTTGAGTGTGAAGGCACTTTGTTTGCATGGAATAGGCGGAGAACTTGGTGAATCTCCGCTGAGTGAGTTTAAAGCCCTTAAGGTTGATTTGGCTCTAGTGTGTATTTAATGTAATTCTTGATAAGGACTTATTCTTCCACGTCTGGTGGCTAGCTCATACCCCATAGAGTTGCATTCCCTTTTAAGGTGGAGAGCAGCCACGTACAGCCTGAGGGGCCACTTACAAACATATGAATATGCCCCTTCCCAGACACAAAGAGATGCCACTTTAGACACCTGCAACCACACAGACACACGTCTGCGCACGTGCTAGTCCACGCTCTTGCGTGTGCAGAAAGACATGCCCGCACTCGCGCACGCACACGCAAACGAGCACACATGCAAACTCGCGGAAACACACGGAAACCAACGCAGACACTTCGGACACAAGCGAGACTAAGCAAGGTGTCTCCTCCTCGCACAAACACAGCCAGAAGCTCACGGGCGCGGAAGACACACAAGCACACACACTCACGCCCGCGCGCACACACGCAGCCACGCACGAAAGCACACACACACAGACCCTCACCTTAATTGGCCCGCCTAGCGTCTCGTCGAAAGCCTTTGAGAGAGAGGATGAGAGAGAGAGGGAGAAGGAGGGAGGGAAAGAGGGAAAGAGAGGGGGAGGGGGAGAGGTAGGAAGCTCAGTCTGTCTTTTGGGGTGTAATTACAGATGCAGATGCGCGTTGCCACTTGCAACATGGCTGAATTCATTTCCATCCTCCCTGCCCTTCCCTCCTCGCCCCTGGGGAGACGCCGACAGAGAAGAGGGCTGGAGGGGAGAGGAGACCGAGACGGAGGACGAGGAGAGGAGGGGGGATATCTGGGAATCTGCATAACAAGCTAGGAGGAGGGAGAGTTTGAGAGAGGGGAAAAGAAGAGACAACATTCAGGGAGTGGAAAGGAGATGAGAAGTTGGGGAAGAGAAGGGATGCCAGAGGAGAGAAAGAGGGAAAAGGTAAAACACATTGTGAGGAAAAGTAATACAAGATGGAGAGAATACATTGACTTGAAGGAGAGAAAATAAGAGAGGGAGACAGAGAGAAGAGTGTTTGCAGGGGTCACACTATTTACTTTGGATTTCATGATTAAAACAAAACTATAAATACACTTTTTCAGACTTTCCATCTTTACTTCCTATTTACACCATTCAATCAATAATATGAAGGTGCTAGTATAAACTATAAAAATTATTCCAATCCTCAGTTTGACTGGAGATGATAGCAGTGACAGCTCTTGACCACCAGGGGCTTACCACTCTCAAGCACTATGTGTGTGGGTGTGTGTGCGCATGTGCATGTTCGTGTGTATTTGTCTGTGCCTGTGCACGTGTGCGCTGCATGTACACACACACACCCAAACACACAGTTCATTCCCCTGTAGGCTGACCTGGCTTCCCTCCTCTTTCCTCTGCCAGCCAGCCAGAGAGGAGAGGAGAGCCAGCCAGACCGATTAATTATCTCTGTGCTAATTGAATGTAAAGGGACTCTACTGGGAAGGCTCATTAAATTGATGCAGCGTTTGTTTGTCTCCACTGTTTATCTATCCTCAGCTAAGAGATTCATTGCAAAACATTTCAGATCTGGCAACACGCAACACATTCATGGATGAATGTTGCCATGTACGTTATCCAGAAAAAGGGTGCTTGAACTTGAGAGTATTGCAATAGATCTTGAAAAGGCACTAATTACCCATCTATGTACGAGCACGTGCCATGAAAGCATAGCTACTTCATGTTATATAAGTGATGTTGCAGTTAGCTTGTATTACTTTCATAACACATAATTTACAGCAACAATTGTCATGTCACTCTGGAACAAATTTATCATACATAACTTGACAAGAACATAAGTAAATGTATTAATAAATAAAAACACATTTCTTGTAAAGTTCAACCAATCCAGGGTCACATGTAACTCAGCTTTGTTGGGTAGGGTTGGGTTGTGTATGGGAGTTGCAATTTTGGTACTGTTGGTTTGATTCCCATGGGGGGGCAGTAAGAAACATAGCATGAAAATGTGTGCAGTCATTACTGTAAGAGTAAGAGCACCTGTTTAATTACTAAGAGGAAATATGTTGCTTTCCAGTTGTCTTATAGTATAAATGTTCATTGTCAATCTGCCGAATCCCTTTTGAATCAGCTTTTGTTTTGAAAGAGAAAAAGCATGTACAACTTGTAAAACCAAACACTACTTATTGTTTCACCTATAAAATGTCTTGCAAATTGAACATATTTTTTTTAGCACTTTCCACATATTGGGATCCATGCCTGGTAACATAGTGGACAATGCGAAAGAAGGGCCATCTCATTTCCAGCAACAAAATAAAAATCACCTCACTGTTACTCGATTGAATTTGAACTTTTTTCATAGTGGACCATATAGGAAAGATGTGAGAGGACATGAGGAAATTCATTTGAGAAAACCCCACGGCACAACATCAAAAAACACAATCGTTGAGTTACAGATTCTTCCTTTCCATATCCTATCAATCTTCCACTTGATATGTGACTATGGTCAACAAGTAATATTTAGAAAATGTTCTATAATATTTCTACCCATATTGATCATATTCCCCATTTTACACTCTTTAAAAGTGCTTGTTTACATTGTTATGTGTACTTTTGCTCAGTTTTTGCTTTATATATTTCTTATTTCTTACTACATAGATGTCGTGAGCCATGGTACCAGAATTTCATTATTTGATCTTCTAATAAATAAATATGAAACTAGCATAGAAGAAATATTCTTGTACTAAACCAGAAAGATTACAAGTTCAAATCCTAAAAGGGTTCTTGTATACTCTTTGACAATGAGCTCTGTCTTTATACATTATCGGATATAATTAGCCAATTATACTTGATTTTGGACCAATAGGAGGCAGGTTTGTAGAGGCGGAGCTGATCCTGTTTGAAAATTGAGGAAGCTACCAGGTTTCTCCTTTTGGGGCTTTGACACAATACTGATCAATGGAGTCAGGGCGAGATCCTTGCACAATAATTATATATATATACAGTACCAGTCAAAGGTTTGGACACTTCTACTCATTCAAGAGTATTTCTTAATGTTTACTCATTGTAGAATAATAGTGGTCATGTAGTCGTAATAATAGCAAATCATGTAATAACCAAAGAAATGTAAAGCAAATCAAAATATATTTAATTTATGTTATATTTAAGTTATTCTAAGTAGCTACCCTTTGCCTTGATTACAGCTGTGCACACAGGTGTGCCTTGTTAAAAGTTCATTTGTTGAATGTCTTTGCTTCTTAATGCTTTTGAGCATATAAGTCGTGTTGTGGAATGGTAGGGTGGGTATAAAGAAGACCATCACTATGTTAATGCTGATGTGATCCATGTATTTGCAAGAAAAAGAACATGAATATTAAGCAAAGAGAAAAAAACAGTCCAACATTACTTTAGGACATGAAGTAAGAAACATTTCAAGAACATTGAAAGTGCAGTCACCCCAATCGTCAGGCACTCTGATTAAACTGGTTCTCAGAATGACCAACACAGGAAAAAAACAGACCCTGGGTTATCTCTGCTGCAGAGGATACGTTCATTAGACTTACCAGCCTGAGATGGCTTCATTAGACTTACCAGCCTGAAATGCCTTCATTAGAGTTACCAGCCTGAGATGCCTTCATTAGAGTTACCTGCCTGAGATACCTTCATTAGAGTTACCAGCCTGAGATGGCTTTATTAGAGTTACCAGCCTGAGATGGCTTCATTAGAGTTACCAGCCTGAGATGCCTTCATTAGAGTTACCAGCCTGAGATGGCTTCATTAGAGTTACCAGCCTGAGATGGCTTCATTAGAGTTACCAGACTGAGATGCCTTCATTGAAGTTACCAGCCTGAGATGTCTTCATTAGAGTTACCAGCTTTAGATAGCTTAATTGGAGTTACCAGCTTGAGATACCTTCATTAGAGTGACCAGAAATCAACAATTTACACCTCAGATTGCAGTCCAAATAAATGCTTTCCTGAGTACAAATAACCTACACACCTCAAAATCCAGTGTTCAGAGGAAAAAGACAACATGTATCAGGTCTTCATTGTTGAACTGCTGCAAATAAATCATTATTAAAGGACACCAATAAGACGAGACTTGCTTGGGCCAAGAACAACAGTAAATGGAAACTAGACCAGTGCAAATCGAGTCCAAATTTGTGTTTGTTTTGTCTTTATGTTGAGGAACGTATGATCTCTGCATGTGTGCTTTCCATCATGAAGCATGAAAAAGGAGATGTGATGGTGAGGGGATGCATTGCTATTGACACAGAAAATGTCAGTCATATAAGTAACCAGATCTTTAGTCTTTGACCAGACTGCCTTGCTACTTTGGTAAAAAACGAATACTCCTCAACTGGATCATTATTTTCTAGACGTGTATGTTTGTACCTTTATAAAAAAATAATCAAATGGTTATATCACTGTCATTTAAAAATAAATATGCATTTATATTTCTTTAGGGGTATGCAGAGCAAAATCTGCACTTCTACTGAATGTAACATTTGAACTAAGGTAGCTGTCATTTGTATCACCAAAGTATGAAAATATCATTGCTGTGTCTGCAGAGCCTTATCTGAAAGACAAATCACGTGACTGTCTCTTTTTCGCTTGGAAGACATAACGTCCTTTTGCCATCAAATTTTAAGACATTTTATTACATGCTTTGTATATGTTCACTTCCCATGCTAATTTCAATATATGATGCCATCATTTTGAATAGAAATGTTAACGTTGGTCTAGCTAGCTACATGTAAAATGAATCAGAATTAAAGCTGAGAAACATTAATATTTATAACATTATCCCCACGCCCATTACGTTCAGAGAGTGTGTTTGAGGAGAGATTATGGCTTCAGCACAAGCTGTTTTTACACACGGACAGGTTTGATTTAAAAAACAACACGTAATAGCTTAATGATACTTCAGGATCATCGTTCATTGAACTCAAGAGAAACTAAAACGGTGCATACACTTCAAAATAAAAAAGATAATTGCTGAATTATCTAAAAACAATTCCAGAAGTTAGCTTGAAAAACATAATATTTAAGCACCTCATAAACCAGAATAAACACTTAAAGGTCCGGTTTCGCAGACACAGATTAAGCCTAGTCTAGGATTCAATGCAGCTCAATGTTCAATGCAGTTCAAAGCAGTTTTCTATTGAAGAATATGTTTTAGTCGTAGACTAGGCTTAATCTGTGTCTGCGACACCAGCCCAATGTGTATGCTCATGATGATAAGTGGGGCATGGAAGCTACTTTGAAAACTCATATATTCATAATTAGCTTGAATTACAATCATGGCTTTGATGCATAACCATATCATTGTCTCCTTAAAAGACCATTGTTGAAACATTGGGACTGACAACATGTCAATCCACGTCTGGATAAAGCCTTTTCTACATTCAATTTATATATAACCAGGCAATTTCCAATAGACGGCCTGATAAAACAGCGATTCATATATCCTACCACTTCAAAATACACCAGTATATTTTCAATGACTGTTAGGATCGTTTGTTTAATGAACGGACAAAGACAGGTATAAATTAAAAATGTCAACACTGAAGGATAAGATAGCTCATGTTAACATAAACACACACACATACACAAACATATAGTTTATTATGCTAACACACATCCCTGACTCTAGCCTAAAACATATTACCCCTAACCCTAATTCTAAACCAAGTCCCAAATTAAACATAAGTCCCTAAAACTTAATAAATATTAAACCTATGTACGTGGGAAAATGGCCTCCTCTAGATTGGAATTGTATTGCTTTACTATCCTAACCCTAACCCAGACATGCAGCTCCTGAATATTAAATTAATGGAACCAACGGGTGTCAGAATAACTGCAGTGTAAGTGTGATGACGAGGGTCCCAGTCTTCAACATTAAACATTGTTTCAATGATAATGAGAAACTCTCTGGAGGGAGGAGCTTGTCCATGGTAGACTAAGACAAACACTCACATTCACGTCCACACACTCCCACCAAGTCAAATTCCAGTCACATTCACACAGTCACAAGCACATGTACCCACGGAAACACACACAATCACGTCACCACCTCTTTGTGGTCTTCATTTCCACTCACCCTTCGCCATTGTTACAAGTGACACTGACTACAGTGACTCAGTGAGGCTGTTGATGATGTCACTGTTGTCTCCAGGATGCTTGGCAGGGCTTCATTGGATGGTCCATCAAAGACTGGCCATGATGGTGTTCGGAAATGTAAGGAACATTCTGGAGAAATGGGCCGGACTTGGGAGAATGTAAGGAACTGGAGAGAATGTAAGGAGCTGGGGAGAATGTAAGGAACTGGGGAGAATGTAAGGAACTGGGGAGAATGTAAGGA
>JACXGJ010017366.1:0-11259 GCA_016801105.1 Esox niger
TTATTTTATATTTAAGGCATTGCGTTCCATCTATGTATAGAATGTGCTATATGAATAAACATTGCTAGATTGATATCAGAATGTTGACTAGGTCATTGTCTGATGCCACAAAATCTGTGAAATAGCTCAGCTATTTTTGACCTTCATTCCCAAAATTCTGATATTGAATGCAAATGACATTTTCTATAAATAAGAATACATACACTAACGTTTAAAAGTTGGGGTAACTTAGAAATGTCCTTGTTTCTGGAGCATGAGAAACTGTGGGTTCGATTACAGACTCAAAATAGTCAGAAACTAAGAACTTTCTTCTGAAACTCATCCAGGCAGAGTTTCAATGAAAAATCCATATCTCAGTCTGGCCAATAAAAAGTAAACAATCAGATGAGCAGAACAATACAAGGAGTTGAATGTAAAAGGGATCTTGAAGAAGGAAGACTATCATTCCATTTTGTAATGCCATGCCATACCCTGTGGACAGTGCTTGATTGGAACCAGTTTCCTACAACAGGACAAAGCACAGCTCCAAACTATGCAAGAACTATTTAGGGAAGAAACTGTCAGCTGGTATTCTGTCTATCATAGAATGGCCAGCACAGTCACCAGATCTCAACCTTATTGAGCTATTGTGAGAGCAGTTTGACCACATCATACATAAGAAGTGGCCATCAAGCCAATCCAACCTGTGCTTCAGGAAGCATAGGGTGAAAACTCTTTACATTACCTCAAAATATTTACATCTAGAATGCCAGTTCTGCAAGGCAATAATTGCTGCAAATGGAGGATTCTTTGACGAAAGCAAAGTTTGAAGAAAATTATGATTTCAATTAGAAACCATCATTTCTAACCTTGTCAGGGCCAACATTTCCTAATCATTTTTCTATATTTCTTATTCAAACTCATTTCAGAAAGAAATTCACTCAGGCCATACTTTATGTCTATGAAATTAATATTATAATATTGGAATAATTAAACAAAAATGTACTATCCATTAAATTATATCATTGGTTGTCGCATGGCATTTTGACCAACATCATACAGCGTTGTTAGGCCAGGTTTTCTAAGGATTTAGCATCAGGTCGGTTTGGAACTGGTACAGGGTGTTTTGACTGTTCCGAAAAAATTAAATGAAGACGTCAGCTTGTTTTGTGAGCTCACATTAATGCAGCACGAATGGTGTTAGAAAACATGTGCAACGAGAGCTGTTATACAGCGGTGTTTCGTTTCAGTTGCTCAGCCCTGGTCTGTGCTAATGCCTTGACATCAACGTCCATACCCAACGTTTTTAAGAGGATCATAAACACTCCACAGCTACCCCATCACTACCACCTCTAAACCATTGCCTTCTGGGAACTAATAGTTGCAGTTATTACAATGATTCTTTCTTCTTCCAGATGTGACTTTGCTAAAACTTCATTGAGTAAAGCGCACTTTCCTATTATAGATTCATGGGGAAAGCGGATCTTAAGGAGTGGTTGCATGTCATGTGATGTGAGCAGAGCATGTTAGTGTCTACAAGGGAGTGAACATTAATGAATTGCGGCAACGTTAGGCAGTTAAGGGTGAAGCATTGGCTCATGGCACGCATGTAATAGTGCATCCAATTACATTCAAATCACAGTACAAAAATGCCAATTGAACCTGTTCAACAGACCAATGTGGTTGTAACACACGCAGTTGTTCTTGTGCTGCGATTAGACAATCAGCTTCATTGTTCCAGGCAACAAAAAAAAGTGTTTTTGAAAGATGTGTAAATGCTGTACTTATTCCAGGTCTCAGTCTTGTACCATAACCCTATCATGGCTCATGTTGAACGTGGAGTGGAGAATTTATAATGAGTTGTGTAAATCTGACTGCAACCACATCAGTGAGGCTATGTTTTGCGGTCCATATTAAACTTTGTTTGTTGTCATGGGCTGATGCATATTTTTTGCTCAACCTGAAAACGGCCTTCTTGCTGTCTGCCTGCTGTCTCTGGCAGACTTAGACACCCGGAGCTTATTTTAGACACTGACCTAACGCATGCCAAGGGAGAAAGGAAGACCAGCAAGTCTTAAATGTACACCGGCATATTATAACTTTCTCTTCCTCAGCCCAGAGAATCATAGTAACAGCCAGTCACTTGGGCTCAGGGAATCTCATACCCCCTATCATTAGAGCAGTGGCTTCCTAGAGTGATTTCCGAATGGCACACTATCCTCTATGGACCCTGGTTAAAAGTAGGGACCGTATTAAGGAATAGGGTGCCAATTGGGACTCAAACCTAGTGTGACTCCGTAGGATGCAATTATTATAACAGGAGTGCTGCTTCCTCGTCCTCTATAAATAATATGTTACAGGCACAGTCGAGCATGATGTTGTCACTCTATCCACTTTCCCCAAGAGAGGTTACGCTTCCCTTTTGGGACACAAAATCATGTAGACCCACACACACACACACACACACACACACACACACACACACACACACACACCTACTCATTCCCACAAACAACCACATAATGTATCCTTTCTGTCTAAATTGGGATGCCAGCATAAATTGCCCTAAAAAAAATATTTTATAACACTAACCCCAACCCTTTACCTCAACCCCGAAAAAACTGATTTTAAACCTAACCCATAACCATAACTCAGCTAAACCTAACTGAGTTATTGTGGTTATGCCTAAACCTAACCCAAAATGGTTATGCCTAATTCTAAAATGTCAAAATGTCCGCATCAGATGTCTGTTTATGATATAACCATAATTTGGGGACATTTTAATAATATTTTAGTAAAACCTGTTCATACATACACTCACCAAAAGGATTATCAGGAACTCCTGTTCAATTTCTCATTAATCCAATTATCTAATCAACCAATCACATGGCAGTTGCTTCAATGCATTTAGGGGTGTGGTCCTGCTCAAGACAATCTCCTGAACTCCAAACTGAATGTCAGAATGGGAAAGAAAGGTGACTTAAGCAATTTTGAGCGTGGCATGGTTGTTGTTGCCAGACGGGCCGGTCTGAGTATTTCACAATCTGCTCAGTTACTGAGGTTTTCACGCACAACCATTTCTAGGGTTTACAAAGAATGGTGTGAAAAGGGAAAAACATCCAGTATGCGGCAGTCCTGTGGGCGAAAATGCCTTGTCGATGCTAGAGGTCAGAGGAGAATGGGCCGACTGATTCAAGCTGATGGAAGAGCAACTTTAACTGAAATAACCACTCGTTACAACCGAGGTATGCAGCAAAGCATATGTGAAGCCACAACACGCGCAACCTTGAGGCGGATGGGCTACAACAGCAGAAGACCCCACCGGGTACCACTCATCTCCACTACAAATAGGAAAAAGAGGCTACAATTTGCCAGAGCTCACCAAAATTGGACAGTTGAAGACTGGAAAAATGTTGCCTGGTCTGATCAGTCTCGGTTTCTGTTGAGACATTCAGATGGTAGAGTCAGAATTTGGCGTAAACAGAATGAGAACATGGATCCATCATGCCTTGTTACCACTGCGCAGGCTGGTGGTGGTGGTGTAATGGTGTGGGGGATGTTTTCTTGGCACACATTAGGCCCCTTAGTGCCAATTGGGCATCGTTTAAATGCCACGGCCTACCTGAGCATTGTTTCTGACCATGTCCATCCCTTTATGGCCACCATGTATCCATCCTCTGATGGCTACTTCCAGCAGGATAATGCACCATGTCACAAAGCTCGAATCATTTCAGATCAACTGCAAGATGCTATCCTATCAAAATGGGCCAACATTTCTAAAGAATGCCTTCAGCACCTTGTTGAATCAATGCCACGTACAATTAAGGCAGTTCTGAAGGCGAAAGGGGGTCAAACACAGTATTAGTATGGTGTTCCTAATAATCCTGTAGGTGGGTGTACACACTAGAGGCTAAAATATATATTTTTTGAAGCAAGGATTAATGGTAGGAATTACCTGACTCATGTCTACTATATGAGCCTCTGGTGTCTGCCACATGACTCCCCCATTGTCACACCTCTGGGATCAGAGGAGCTGCGTAACGACATCATGGGCAGGTGTGATATCAGATCGTAACTTTACAATTCTATAAAGGTGTTGGTCAGCAAATTATATTTGAAATCAAATCTATGAGGTTAGAATAGTCAAATATGAAATGCTCCTCGCCATTTGTGTTGAGGTATACCTTCCCCAGCCCCCACCCCATTACACTTCCCCAGCCAGAAAAGATCAGAAAACCCCTCCTCTCCTATCAAACCTGGATAGATTATCACCCTACATCTCAGGAAATGGAAATGTGCAAAATGTGTAAATGTAGCCTTTGCCGTTACCCAGAGCCATAGATTAGTTGAAGGGTATTCTTCGTTATTCCAGCACGTGAAGATTCTCCTTTTTTTTGCCAAAATGGAACTTGGATAGCCTGTTTTATGGTCTCTGAGACTCCCAGGGCAGTTAACAGTGGGTCTAGTTCAAGCTGTGTCTCAAGAATGCCTGAGAGGATCTTATCGATTAGACTAGTAGCTGTGCAGGAGAGTGGGCAAAGTGTCAGGCAGTGGAGCAGTGTGCCCTCTGCAGTATAGCCCCTGTCACACGAAGGGGATGTGTCCAGGAAAATATACTAGGTAGTTTAGTTGTGGTATAGTGTGATTAATTATAGCAGACAATGTATGGAGTTTTTTTTAACAGGTTTGGGTTTCAAGTTAACCTTCCAGTTTGCTATGGAGATTTTGAGTCCAGACACTAATGTT
This sequence comes from Esox niger, assembly GCA_016801105.1. NCBI lineage: Eukaryota > Metazoa > Chordata > Actinopteri > Esociformes > Esocidae > Esox > Esox niger. The sequence continues at coordinate 4,726 of JACXGJ010017366.1, forward strand.
TGCCCACCAATTTATGTGTTTTGACCTGAGCATTTTATTCTGGTCTGTATGATCCTACCTACCGGGAATCTCTTCCCTTTTCATTAATGACTGTAATAATCCCTTAATCCAGAGTAGGTGTAATTTTCCCGCTGGTTAGAGTGCATATTCTGTAAAAGTAGGGGGAGGGAATATCAATGAATATCTTAGAAAATTCACAGTGGAGCCCATCTGGACTAGGGGTTTTGCCACATTAAGGTTTGTGGGATTTCTAGTATTTCTACCAGGTAGATATCTGTATTTAAGAAATCAGAATCCTTTTGGTTTAGCGAGTTTGGTTTTCCCTAAGACATTCTACATGTTTTAAAGATTAGGGTCTGCTATAAATGTATAAATGGAAATTTAAAATTGGCAGAATCTCTCATTGAATGTCCTGGGGCAAAGCAAGTATTTACAGATTTGACCCTGTGGAAAATATTTTTTTGTGTTTCTCTATATTTGGATGACAAGCACTCTTGCTTTCCTATAAGGGAATGTTTCTTGCTTGAACTGGATTTGTTTATTTTTAGGTCTGGAATGCTATGAAGGAACCCTCCAGGAAAGCTTTAACAATTGCCTGTAGTAATGATGGCAAGGTCTCAGCACAGATACTGGTTTCAAAGTGATTTTGGCTTTCAAATATTCACTGGATCTGTGAGGAGGTGATTTTATTCTTAAAAGGATTACCACACAATACCCGAAAACAATATTTATTTTGCCAGCGAATACAGACTTGAGTCTTCATGGGTGTAACACTACAAGCTTGGCACACCTGTAAAATATGTAATGTTCTGTAATTGTAACATGCTACATGCTCTTTGTTGAACCACTTGTTACTGGTGGATTAAACAGTGTCATGACAATACCTGCTAAATGATTAAAAACACAAAAATCTATGTCAAACGTTACTCCAGAAGAACAACTATAATCTTACGTTACTACAACTCCTAAGACCAAAATAATGTTTTCAGTCTTTTCTGGCAATGGCCCTATCTGATACTTTTTGATATATACGCGTTAACGCGTGCGATTAATTTAAAATACTCTACCCCGTAATTGTTTTAGTCGCCGGTAACGACATATTAATATTTGAACCTCGGTGCCATTCAGTAACGGTGCATTCACACTATTCGCGACATTTCTTATAGCCAATGCTAGCACCGCCCAGAGTGCTTCACCTGTAGCATGCTTGTGGGTGTGTCTGTGGGCGAACTAGCGTCATAACAGCAGGTAAGCAAGGTTTGAGAACAGCGCATTTGTATGAAGGAACGTCAAATTATTACAATGTTATTTTTACTTTGCATAAATCTCTACTCAATTCATATGTCTATTTGATGTAATTCTTACAACCTGTACTGCTAGCTAGCAAACCAGCTTGCTAAAATTAGGTAGCCACCAATCAGCTAACGGCACCAACTATCTCGACCACCTGTCTCCATGCTGCATTTCTTTGGTTTGCGTCTCTGTAGGAAAATAGCGTGCAGTCGTATAGCTCCCATTACTGCTACTAAACTTGTTAAATGCTTTCATCCGTCTTTTAAAAAGGACCGCAAAATCAGTTATGTTTTTTCTTTTAATTACATGGAGAGTATTTCACAACCACCCACACAAAATCCCGTGATTGGTCAGTCCCGACCGATATGCGCGGGTGATATACATTAAGTTGTAAAATCAGATTTTTTTCTTCGCTTCTCACAGATCCCACGCATTGCCCCACAAACCACTCGCTCGCCACGCGTCCCTTCATTGAAATGAGTTGAACCACTGCGAATAGTGTGAATGCGCGGTATGAGTCGTGAAAAGTATTTCTTTACCATAATGCCCTACTTTATTAACAGAACAGTGTGTATTAAGGGAAAAATGAAAACACTCTCTAAAATTGTGATTTATCGGAAAATAAATTATTTTTAACGTTTGACAGCACTAGTTTTTTAAATATTTAAATCACAAAATTTCTGGATGTTATCTTCATCAAAGGTAAATTATTCCGGATTAGCGCGCTGGCATAATTACTACAATATTAAGGTGTTATTCCCTTTTAGTGGGTGGGAGGTCAGTCACCTATAATTTGGGTGTTCTATATAAATAATTTCAACAGTGCACAATCATGTCTTATTAATTTGTGTTTATTATAATAAACAATTTTATAATACATTTTCTTTGGTCCTTGAAACACTGTCTTAATGATTTTAAAACATGTATTTAAAGGACTATAACTAAACAGTCAAAGAGGATTACATGCATCAAAAGCTATAGATATCAGGCAGATATCAGACACTGTTTCAAAGAAGAACAAAGATATTTCCCAAAAATCCATCTGGTGTGATGATGTAAAGTACCAGTAACCAGAGACCATTACAAAGCAGGCCTGCATTTCAGCAGTTTATTCACAGACAAGGCCTACAACATAATACAGCACAAAACACAAAAGAGGCAGCACATTAGTCACCATCTGGGGCTAATGTTCCAGTATGCACAGTCCGCATAGCACTGTAAAACACAGTTCCTATTCACCAGAAGCACAGTGTTGCTTAGCTTTTCAAAATGCTGAATCTGTAATAAAGCTAAACAACTATACTGCTTGTGTAGCCCCTATACAAGTCTGGCTAATGTCCAGGTGCTGTAATGTGTTTGGAATGAAGGGATGAAGGACAACGTATGATAGATAGCAAATCAATATCCAAAGACTCTAGTTTCTAAAAGGATTACAGTACTGCGTGGTTTGGTATCCAAACTCAGAGTTGCACTTTCAAATGGGGTAACCTGCCAATCAGCGTTTCAAGAAGTCATCCAGTGTTGGTTTCTTAGAGATGAGAAGTATCAAACATAAAAGAAGGGTTTTAGACTGGCAGAAAGGATTGTTTTATATTATGCATGGGCATTTGCTCTGGTAATGTATCCATTAGGCAATTTGCCATGCAGCTCTACATTGTAAAAGCATTCTTCCATTTAAATTGTTGATGTGACAGGGACTAGAAATCCCCCAGGCCATTTTAAATGCGCTTACACTTTTTCGTCCCTTAAGGCCCAAAATGATTTAATTCCTTAAGGCCACCATATCCAAATAATTGAAATTTGTCCAAGAACAATCAATTCAGACCAGCCAACTGGGCTAAAAGTAGACCAGCCATCCACTGCCAGAATAGCTCCTTGGTCAGTTCATTTCTATCATGGTCCTTAGCGAAGTTAGAGGGGAGTTCTCAAAGCAGTGACGGGCAATCCTATTCATTATGGTGCACCAGCTCGTGGTACTTCAGTGGCTCCGAAATGGCACTTCTAAAGAATCTTCCAGGAACCACCAAATATTTTTATTATCGCCAATGTATAGAATGAATGGTATAAAATAAAATGGTATCACGAAAGGTACAGATGCAAATCAGAGATCCAAAAAAACATCTAGAGCACTGCTGCCATTGGTCCCCCCAAAAAGTGCAGCTTAAAGAAATCAAATGTTTTGTCAAGGACCCATGCCTAGCTGCACCTCACATCCCTAGCTTGCTCCTCACAGATAGCTTGAGTGGAATGGGGCAACCGAGCAGCTTCAATGGGTGTTCAGGAAGTGATGTTGTAATCTTAAGAGTGTGCAGAACAGCAACATCTTCCCCAAAATATTCTAGACTTTTCATTAAAGGGGTTAAAAACATCTTCAGTGTGCTGGCAGTGAAAGACCAAACTTTTATTCTCTTAATGCAATATCTGCATTGCTCAAGGAAAAGCTGCCTCCATAACATAACATCAAACCAGTGTATGTTTTCTCTACCCAGGGGGTTAGGAAAAAAGCCTGAAGCCATAATTTAAGAGGAAATCGACCACAACCCTTTGTAGCTAAATTGTAAGGAAAAGTGGAAGCTTCAAATAACAAAGATAACTTAAAACAAATTAATAAGATGTGGTAGCTGTTTCTGCATTCTCTTTGAGGAGATAAGAACGTATAATTTGGCATGGCACTGGGCCTCTTTGAACTCAAAGGGACCTTCCACAGTATATTCTACAGCACCAGGCCTGTAGAATGAAAATGTGCCCAGGGAACCGTTTTAATCAAGGCAGCCATAGAAGAACACAGCCAACAGTGCACAGCCATGCCGCCATTATTATGGCATAACAACCGGCTGGCCTGTTAAAGTTCTAATGGGTATGGCTTCCATATTGGAACATCATCTGTGTTCGTTTACCATCATATTAGTATATAAACGATACTGAGAAATGTCTTGGGCCTACTGCAACCATTGATGGCCCCTATGTTGTCACTCAGGCCGTCTCACTTTTTAGCTACTTACATGGGAATTGACACTTTGACTAATTAATAAGTAATTTGTTTGTAATATTTTTCTAGAATCAACAGCTACACAGTGTCTTATGTTCGAAAATGACCAACATTTTTTTTGCCATTGAGGCAGTTGCTTTCAGAACGAGACTGAATAACAAAAACTACAATCTGCATTATGCAGTCGGAGCATGCTTTTGTCCTGTCACTTGTTATTTTTACTCTGTGTTCGTGTAGATAAAGATGCTCACCACAGCTAAATTGTTGAGTTGTTACTACGATGTGCAGTGTCTGCTCAGCAACAATATTTATCTATTCCTTTTGAAACACCAAGTCTTGTTCTACCAAAAAGAACGTACTATCTCCCCACGGGCAACATGAAGTGTTGGGGAATCAGATATTCTCTCTACATAAAAGCTGTGGAGTTAATAGTTTATATCTTCGTGGCCCAGGCTACTGTATGTCATCCATCTGTGTTCTGATGGAATTTTGATTGTAAACATACACAGATATTTACTTAGACAGACGTGAGTAGCTAATACGATGTTCTAGGCCCCACCCCTTAGCTAGATGAACAGTCATTGGTTTACTATAATAAATTATGCATTGTGACATGCACTCTGAGAAATGTAACACCCGACCAAACAGGCAGATATTCCAGAATATTCTTAGCAGTGGTTGGACAAAAAAGGCATTTTAATTTTTTCTGAAAGAAGTAAAGTGAATTTGGACTGGACTGAGCCTTTAAAGCTCAATAGTTAATAGAGATTAAAACAAATCTAACCATGGATGATATACTGGATGCAGATCGGCACTGAAGACAGGAATGATGTAAATGGTTGACTCAGTGAAGGGGGTTGGGTCTTGTGTCCTAACTTTGAAGTCACACCATGGAAGTTTACATTTTAGGTGAAGTTCAAGATGAGAGAGGAGGGGATCTACCTCTCATGGCCATACAAGTGTCTTGTCAAACAAGTCATCTCTGATGTACAATTTAATATAGGATGATTTGGAGTCCTAATCAACATGTCGGTAATTTAGTGTGCAGGTAAATTCAACGGCATCAGGCAAGAATGCATGGTTGGATCAATTTGTCTGGCAAAACAATGATTGCTGAGTGAAGCCTGATTACTTGTTACTTTAAATAAGCCTGAACTCACCCCTTTTATACACCTTGTCAGTGATTGCTACTTTTGACGGCAACCAAACACAATCATACATTTTTCATTTTTATCCAAAGCCTTTCTTATATTGTAAGGTAGATGATGGGAAGAAGAATTAGTGGCATTCCTTTGACCCAAAACTGTGAATGGCCCCTTTAAAAGGGACAGAAGATTTTCATCTTTTAAATGACAGTAACAGTATTACAAGTCCCTATAATTAGGTCCTGTAATTCGTTTAGGTTAAAGTCACCCTTAAATATGCTAATAGACTGTAAAGCCAGGTAATTTTTATCTCCTTTGCTGTCTAGAAAGATTCCCCCTGGGCAGTTGCACTCTGTTAAAAACCAAATCATCAGTTACCTCTAAATTATCCTCCAGCTATGCTTGAAATTAAAAAGCAGTAGGCTCGTGCTTGGCAGCCAATAGATCCGGCACACCAACGTTTTGCTGAGCTACACTTTATATTGCCACAAAACCAATAATGATTATTTTTATCAACTTTCTAAAGTTCTTTCAGGTAACATTTGGAATTTTTACAAATGCACTGTGATTGGAATTCTGCAGTTGGTCCTCAACCTCATTCTGCAATTATGCCACCACACATTTAACACAATGCTCCGTTTGCTAACATTAGCAGCTGAATTGAGTCCATGTATCAAGATTAGAGAGATTTTGGGGGCGTGGCATCGATGATGCTAAATGACATTAAACTCTAAGTACCTAGGTTTTAAGCATGTCCTGAACTCCTACTTCCTGCATAGTAATCAGCCTCTCCTTGTTGATTTCGGGCTCTTCTCATTGTAAACCTATGAGTCTTGTAGATTTCGGGCTCCTCTCATTATAGACTTTAGGCTGTTCTCATTGTACAAGACAGTAGCCTTTATTAAGGATATGTGTCAGGACGTGCGGAAGACTGGAGAGATGGAGCGGACTGCGGAGTTGGTAAGTTTATATATTTTAATGTGTCTGACATAGTTCTGAGTAGAAACAATAACACACAAAGACAATGGGAGCAGAGGGAACATATATACTGAGGGGAATGACTAAATGATGATCAGGTGCGCTAAACGGGACAACAGGTGCAATGAG
>JACXGJ010017367.1:0-11257 GCA_016801105.1 Esox niger
TCCTACACCCCTCCATCTCTACTACACCCCTTCATCTCTACTATACCCCTCCACCTATCCTACACCTCTACTATAGACCTTCATATGTCCTCCACCCCTCCATCTCTCCTACACCCCTCCATCTCTACTACACCCCTTCATCTCTACTATACCCCTCCACCTATCCTACACCTCTACTATAGACCTTCATATGTCCTCCATTCCTCCATTTCTAGTACATACCTCAATTTATCTTACACACCTCCATATCTCTTACATCCCTCCATCTCTACTACACAACTCCTTCTCTCCTACACCCCTCCCTCTATCTTCCACCCATCCCTCTATCCTACACACCTTCATCTCTCTTAGACACCTCTATCGCTCCTACACCCGTTCATCGATCCTCCTTCCCTCCGTCTCTCCAACAACCCTCCATCTCTCACCTTGGATTTGCAGGGTAGACTCCATCCATGAGCCTGTATCCGTCCATCGTCCTTCTGCATGTGGGCTTTGACCTGGCGGTACTGGGCCCGTTTCTGCTCCTTACGGGAAGGAGAAGCACAGGGATCCATTCTGACAGGGAGACAAGACAGAAAGGCACTGTCATTACTGATAAATACATTCTGAGGCAGTTTCTTGAACCTTGAGTTCAGCCCTAACTAGAAAGGCACTGTCAATGAAAAGGTTAATGACCAGGTCTCATGGTGGCAGAGGTCAACAGAGCAAGAAGGGGAGCAGATGTTTCAACACACTCTACAACAGTATTAATGAAGGACATGAAGAGTGGTCTAAGGCTTGAGAGGTCACTACTCACTCCTCGTTGAGGAAGTCAAAGGCCTTGGACTTCTCTGTGGGGAACTGGGAGAACGTGCTGCTCCTCTTCTTCAGTCCGCCTCCTACAGGAGGGGTGTACTTCACATCCCTCCCCTGGGACTCGGGCTTCTTCATCAAGGCTGTACTGGAGGATGATGAGCTAAAGAGGCGGCTGAAGCTACAGAGGCATAATGCAGTGGTTAAGGAGGGAGGAGGAAGGCAGGGGTCAACAACCAGCACAACATTAAACAGTCAACCACCACCATTTCAAAGCATGCTGGGAGATACTGACTGACAGACCCAAGCCTCACTGACCAGTACTCCACATGACCAAAGGCAGGAACCAGGCAGCCTCCATTAATATTCAGAGGGGTCCAGATTGGATCCTACTCTGGTCTGACTACTGCCCGCGCCCTGCCGGGGGTTGACCCAGAGCGAGACATCTCACTGGCACTTCTGGTCTGGTAGGGCTATACAGCTCTGTTCTTTTAATGTCTCTGTTAACCTGCACCATTATACTAGTGCACTATGTTTTTAAAGCTCAGTCATATCATAACAATCTACCATATTGTTCGTGGAAAAGACTATCGATTCATGAAGGAGCTCCATAGAAAAAGGGAAGAGAATAGAGTACAGTACGACATAAAGACAAGACAGCTCTTCACAGTAAACTGCCAGTAAAGCAGGACAACACTGCCAGTTGATCAAATTAGCAAACAGTTTTTAATAGTTATCATGTCTTGTCAAATACTTTTTGTCATTGTAAAGAGGAACATTTAAAAGTAGGACCTCCATATCCCTGCATTAAAGCTTTTTATATGGATTAATTGCAAAACAAAAAGCTTAGGCTTAAATGATAAATGAACGGTTGTCCAGAGACCGACATTACTTCTAATAAACTGCAAAAGAACACAAAGGGAATACAATCAGCTGACATTGTCCCCTTATCAGTCTCTGAGTAAACCAGGATGACAGAGGTGGCAGGATTTGGACATATTGGATAGGTTTGGAAATAGATGCATGGAAAAGATAGAACGAGAGACTGATATGCATCCAGGATATGTTTTTCAGGGGATTGTAGCAGACCTGGGTTCAAATACTACTTGAAAGTTTTACAAAAACGTACAGTGTTTGTTTTACAAAAAAAATATTAAATATCTGAAATGATTTCAAATAGTATGTAGAACGCATGTCTGGACTATAGATACTGTGACAAGGGACAAGAGAGGGATGACTAGGACTTAGAAAAGGTTTACCTAATGCTGAACATTCAAAAACACATCCAAACAGAAACAAAACAGAGAATTTTCAGAGTGTTAGCATTCGATACATTACGTTGTTGGTTTGGAAACATCCTCTCAGAAAGTGTGTGTAATTTGACAGTTAATAAATAATCAATTTAAGACCGCTTACAGTTGCCAAATGCTGGATTTCTTCTTCTCATTGAGGGCTGGGTTTTCTCTGGAGGCTCTGGTTAGAAAGAATACAACCATCATATTCATTGGGGCAAACCAAAGCAAAAATGCTAGCGGCACGGAAGTGCATTATATTGTCCTGGTTTCAAGTATAGTAAGAGCGTTCTTCTTTACAGGATAATATGGAGATGCTGACCTAATTGTCTAAGAAATGGGTGGCCTAGAGATTGTATGTTTGCTCTGAATAATTTCTTCAATTCCTTAATCTAGTCTTCATCCGTTTCCCTTCCTTCTATTCTGTCTTGTCTTCATTCTGGCCCTCTTTCCTGCCTCCTCTTCACCTCCCATCATCTCCGGCCCTACCTGATCATCTCTGTCCACCTAACAGCCTCCTGTAGTTCCATCAGTCTCTCCTTGTACTGGTTCCTCTCCATCAGGACTCTGGCCATCTCTATTCTGGTGAACCTCTTCCTCTGGGCCGTAGGAACGTCACTCTGGTGGACCAAACAGGAAAAGGTTTACATGGTAACAAATAACAGCAACCTGCTTAATTAGTCCAGTTCACAGTAAGACTAAGGAAATTATTATTAAACTAACAGATACACACTATCATAAAAAATCATACGAAATATGTCTCCAAGTGAATCAACATATCATTTATAAAGGGACAGTTAAAGTGTGATTAGGAGCAACTGACATCTTCCTCATCTTTTGTCTTCCCTTTCACCTCCTCCATCTCCACACGCATTCTATGGAGAAAGAAATACAAATAGATTCGGAATCACTCATTCACTGCCAGGACAACGGGATTACATGACATTGTGTGGGCAATTTACTCTTGGTTTGCCCACAAACGATTGGCAACATTAACATTGGACACGTTTTTATTGTGCGGTTAATGTTGTCGTTGACTCACTTCTTGAGCTCCTCCTCCAGCTCTCTGTTCTTCTCCTCGAGTTTGCTCCTGGCCTGCGTCACGGCATCTAGTTCTCCCTGCAACACCTCCTTCTCGCACGACAGCTCGTCGACACGCGCTATCAGGTCATTCTTCACCACGTTCAGAGCATTCCTACAGGACACAGGGGTGAGGAAGGGAATGATCGTGGCACCATATGAAGTGGATTGTGCTCATATATATAATAGGAAAGAACATTTGGACAGGACATCGTTTCCCACAGATGCTGTGGAATTTACTACCGAACAGTTAATATGAATATTTTCATATATTATCTCTAGTAGCCGACATACAGCACATCCAGATGGCAATACAGAGTTGAGTATATCTGGTTCTTACTTTGTCTCCATTAGTTGTGAGTTCTCCTGAATCAGATTTTCAACCTCACGGCCCATACCTGGTGACGATTGAGACCAGCACAGAAAAGATGCAGGTAAATTCTCTGGTTTGTGCTTGTAAAACTGAATACACCCCGAATAGCTATATAAAGAAATACTCTCCACATATGTTTTTAATCCTTGGAATAATTCCATATTTACCTTTGTACATTAAATTCCACATGACTTGAATATTAGCAAAGGTATATTGAATATTCAGTCAATTCAGAGTGTTAAATATCTCATAGTGAGATATTTCTAAGACATCCAGAACAATGCCACGGCCACCACACAGACTATGCTACAAATCACAGAACATGTTAACGACAGCCCAGATTAGGATGGAGCAAGGGGGCGATGTCTTACCAAGCAAACTAAGGTCTGAGAAAACCATGCAATCCAAGTCAAGCAGGAGAGAAAGAGGTGGAGAGAGTAAGACATGAGGTATGTATGAGAAAGAGGACAGAGAGGTAGGGACTCGCAGAGAAACAGGCCAATGGGTTATGGCAGGAGTTAGGCTTCTAGGGTCACAGACAGTGGAAATGGCTAGAAAACTACAAAAAAAAGAACACAAAACATTGAAACAATACAATAATTATGTGTTATTTGAAGCTGGAAAATTAGATAAAGGTTATGCAAATGGTGCAAGCCAGAAGAATGATAGCCAAAATGCATTTAGCTTTCATGTTGTTGCTACTGGATTTGCGAGAGAGATCTGCTTGGGTCAAATGCAGATCAAGGCAGTAGAAATAGAGCTATGGGCTGATAGACAGAAAAGGGAATGAGAATCTGAGGGTAAAAATCAGGGAAGGAGAGGTTGAGGTCATATACACACCAGAGTACTCCACTGGGATTAGGGATAAAGGCCAGATCAGAGGACACAATGAGAGAGAGAGAGGGTTAGATATGGATCTAACAGCAGATAATTAACTCTAACATTGTCTACATGCAAAAATATTTTAAAAATTCTGGTAAGCTTTGTTTTTACCCTACAGTAAAGGTTATGTTGGTATAACAGTGAGTGCATATTACTGAGATGAATGTTGGAGCCAAAAAAACTGATGTGATTAAAGTCTAACTCAGTGACATGGCCTGCTACTGTATTAATGTGTGAATTAAACCACAGGGACAAGGTAGGGAGAACACATGGGGAAAAACACACTGAAAACACTCATGTTAGCAAACAAATTTCACTTCATCTGTGCAAACAATCACTTGAATTAATCCGAAGCCTAAACTTTACATTGTAGAGTGTAACACTTTGTTCTGGTTTTCAACTGATACAACTTCAAACACTGACATAGGAAAAAAATATAATGAACATGACTTCAACCCCTCACTCCGAAGGGAGCTGCACTCTGGAAATGTTTAGGAAAGGCCCTGTATGTCGATATCACAGCCCATATTACATAAATTGATTACGGTGTTGTATTTCATCAACATAACATTACTTCAGTGTTCCAACAATGTTACTAGAATGTTAAAAACAACACACGGGGGGGTTCTTGCTGCTGTGGAAATGGTGGCATCAATTACCTAGCAAGTCTGCCCCCTCGTCCACATCTCCTATGACATCCCCGATGCCTGCAGATGACAGTTCGGCAAACAGGGAGTCCGTGTTGCGGTCAAATGCCATGTTCTCAATGCCAATACTTCCTTTAGTTGGGGTGCTGCATGGTGGAGGGACACAGATAGTTAGCATCTAGCCTTAAGCTCCGGCTAAAACACTCAGATCAGTAGCTTTAAACATTGCTCTCACAGATCATACAGGAGAAAAATCCAGCGTCTTTCAAGATCTGTTTTTGGGTTACAAGGTTCTGACCCTGTATGGTTTACCTGGACGCTTTGTATCCACTGAGGTCCATGTCCAATTCAGGGGTGGACTCAATAATGTCCTGTACCTCAGAGCTCTCATCTTTCTCTGGCAACCCTACAGGACACATAATGGCATATTAGTGAATCCAGAGGTGATGGTTTATTAGGAGGGAATTCTAACTTACATGGAAGTCAAATGGACACTCAAATGGAAATATATAGCATTGCCATCTACCACCATAACACTTCTAATGAGGACTTTGTGACTGTAGTTCTATGACGTTACACACCAGCCGATAGAGAACTGGCTCCCGGAGCAGACTGAGCATCCATGCTCTTAGTGTTTAGTCCTTCACCTCTCACGACAACATCCAAGGCCTTGTTGGGCATGGAGCTTAGTTCAGAAAGCTCATCCTGCAACCACAACAGGTAAGGTCATCAGATGAAGTCACAGATTGGTCAAGAGTCAAAGGTTAACCTTAACCAAGACCTTGAACCAGAAAGGGATTGGAAAAAAACTAGGGCCCAGAGTTTTCCTGGTCAGGTTCAGAAAAGACTTCTGGCTACAGTGTAAAGTACATTAGACGACACGGTCACAATAGAGGACAACAGTACTGGTCAGACAGGGGAAATGCAAAAGCTCAACCTGTCTTTAAGTACAGGAGCAAAACTAAACAACAGAATTGAAGCACTAGTTACAGACATTCCACTGGAGCCAGGGATAGAACTAAACAAGCACTAGTTATAGACATTCCAAAAAAGCCAGGGATAGAACTAAACAAGCACTAGTTACAGACATTCCACTGGAGCCGTGGATAAAACTAAACAAGCACTAGTTAAAGACATTCTACTGGAGCCGTGGATAGAACTAAATAAGCACTAGTGACAGACGTGGATTAGCAATAGAAGACAAAAACAACAATTATTATGAATCCCATCAGCTTCCATAAAAAACATGCTGTCATATTTTTAAATGATCGCATTGATGTTATATTTTTAAGCTTTTTAACATTTCTGAAAAAGTATTTTGCTCAACATCAATTTGATAACTGTTGATCTGTTTTCTGTAATTTAGACACAAGCCCAGGAAGACATTGACTGGGACTCCACAAGCATCTAACATAAAACAAACACAGAAGACAGTGAAAAGACAATACACACCAATTATCAGTTCAGATTATACCACAAAGTTCACATCGACTTCACTAGAGGTCAAAGGGCAAGACAGAACATAAACCAATAATGGCCGGGCAGGGACTTCACAGAGACACAAGACTGTAGCTAAACTACTCAATGGACAGGTCATTACATAAGCAGACAACAGACAATCACATTTACAGCACAATAACACAGACACAATCGAATCAACAATTAAAAGTCTATTCACAGAAAAATAAGATGTAAAACAACAGTGCGGATCTACTGTCTAAAACCGAGGTGACATAAATGTTAAGTGTTCTAGAACTAATGAAGACTGTTAATACTGAAAGATATCATTTGCTTCCAAGTTTCCATAAAACAATGAAGTGGGGCAACAACAGCAACACAGTGCAGCTAGTACCATGCAGTTGCTGAAAATGAAACATGACAACACTGAAGCTGAATGCAACCACGCCCTGAGCACTCTACAGAACACTGACCGACCTCAACAACCAGGGATCAATGGAGATCAAAACATCTATTGCTCCATTACCTCACTGAAGAGGATCTATCTACGACATGGTTGCATCGGCCCCAGGTGGTCTGTGAAGTGATAGTCTTCTAAATGATGCACATAAAGACACAGCTTGCTTTGAAGGGATGAAACGGCATACTGAAGACAACTAATGAAGCCCACAAAAACAACACAGTGCTTTCCACGGCATGTGCAAGTGGGTTGTGGGTGTTGTTCATCCACCCCCACAGATCCAACTACCTTGCAGTCGTCTGCGAGTGAACTCCCCCAAGTGATCTGCAGCAGACTGTTACCCTCCCTTTTCTTTGGGGGGTCATCTGCATCCAACTGCTTGGGAAGAGAGTGACAATGAAGAAGCGTAGGTCGCCAGAAGCACTGAAGCAACACACAAGGCCAAGCATGCGTGCTTATCCCCGTGGGTCTGCATCGCTTACAGCCGGTGATGGCTGGAGGTTTTAAGTATTAATTAGGGTCCCCATTAGCTCCTAACCATGGCAGCAGGTGCTCTTTCTGTTCAGTCAAGGTGATGAGGTTTGACATGTCAGAAGACTCTTAAGTCACTCTGAATATTGTCTGCTAAATGTCTTAAAAATCTTAATGATAATTGTGAATGACTAGCGGTGTCTCATCAAAGCAGACTGGGGCGTTTGACATCCTGTCACTGAAGCATATAGAAGAATCCTACAGACTTAATCACGGGAGAGACCCTAAATCCTGAATATGCTCATTCCAAATTCGCTGTCAAAATCTGTTTTTTTTGTTAATTTGCATAAATTGTTAATCTTAATTTGCAATCTCCTTTTACTAGGTTATTCTGTACATGTAAGAGACAGACAGGACACTGCAATTCATTATTCTGATAATAACAGCAGAGAAAGCAGTGGCTGTGTCTTGGTTAATGGCCGTGTTGTTAGAGCCAGATAGGTGATTTGAATTGGCACAGCTGGATGAGAGACTAGTGTCAAATCAATAATATTGTGTGTGACCTGTGGCATCTGTAATTAACTCAGATCAGTTAATCTGTATAGGGACAGCATAGTTCTATTACGGAAAAGGACTTCCTAGATGTTGTGCAATTGGAATTAACTATTATAGAACAGAATGTGCAGCGGGATATATTCAAGCATCCAAAATAATTATTAAAGTAGTCAAAACCTCCAATCACATGCCGGAATGCGCTACCTCTCCCCCAGCAATTGGCTGCTTGCCACACAGCAATGGCAGCTTTCCTCCCACGATGCACCGTGGCACAGACAATCGATCCGTCATCAGAGAGAGAATGCCCCACTTCTGAACAAAGCTGAGCAGCAGCTAAAATAACACATGCACCCTTAAGGTCTGAAATAAGCACTGAGGAATAGACATTTACACAGACTCAATGTGGAAATATTTAAAATGATACATTTAAATGTTTATTCGCCACTTATATATGGTGGTGGAACTGGATTTTCCTTCAGTGGGCACTGCAAAGCCAGAAACGGTCTTAGTGACTGTGGCTCTGTGGAGGAAAGTGATGGCTTACAGTACATTACTGAGATAGCTGCAGAATCTGACCTAGCTCCAGTGAGTGATGATGTAATTACCATCTGACAGAACAAAACAGTTACAAATAGCAAAATAAACAGCTGTCCATCTCGCTAAATTATAAATATTAATGAGGCTATCCCTAGCTGAAACTCTGTATCTGGAGATTAATTTACATATGTACTGAGGGAAAGGGGGGGGGGGGGCAGTTGAATGAATACACAGAAGCCCCTGTCAAACCCTTCTATAAGAAATGACAAAGGGCACGGACTCTACCCTCTCATAGGACTTTTCATTGGGCATGCTAATCATGTGATCTCAGACCTATGCACGAGACGAGAGAACAACGGGAAAGACAAACAGACTTTAGACCCGCAGTTCTCAACTGACATGTTGAAAAACAAATGTGGGGTCCCAGGAGGTTTAGAATAGATTGTGGGCATCTTGAAAAACAGTAAAGAAAAAACTAAATTCTTGAATTACGGACTCAAATCATTAGTGTGGGTCATGCATAAAGTCCACGATGGAGGGCAATGGTTATAAGCGTTATGCTAGCCAATTCAATTCAGAGGTGCTATGAAACCACTCATTTCAACATGAGTGACTGGTGCATGATATTATGAATAAATATGCTTACGCACAACTATTTTGCAGATTGTAAGGTTTTAAACAAGTGCGCTTGCAAACAATTCATCCTAAACTACTTTTAGAAAACAATATTTGCTGACTTAGGAATGGTAATGTATTCAAGGTTTAGCCTATAAGGTTTTAGCCTATGTGGTAAATAGTTGTTGTTGCTTTTCTCTGCCAAAAAACAGTTTTCAGATAAATGGAAATATATTTTTTTTAAATACTTTATCAGTTGAATGCCCTCACAGATGTAATGTATCTGTTCTAGTGTCTTGTTTCTAAAGTCGTTCTTTGCAAGTGCAAATTGTCACATTTCAAGGGCTGGTTAACCTCAAATGTTCACCCTGACCCATCCCCATGTCCCACCTTGAGGCTGGCGTTGGAGCACGTATGTCCCAGGTCATTGAACCTCCAGGCCTCTGCCCCCTGGGTCTCAGACCTTGCCTGGGGGTCAGGGGTCAGAACCGAAACCCCTCCTGACATGGGGAAGACACCCAATGACAGGGGACGCTCTTTCCTAGAGAAACAGACGGAAGCTGGTCAGTCAAGTGACCATTTAAGACGATACTGAGCATGGCTGGCTAACAGTTAAGATAAATGTATGATATAAATGCAGTAAAATGTCTATAACACCCAGTCTTACCTGACTCTGCCCAGTGTTCCTGAGTCAGAGATGTCAGCACCACTCATCTGTTGGAGTTTGATCCTCTCCACGTGTTCCATGTAGTTATGGATCATCTGCCAGGGACACACAAAGGGTTAGGGCTTTAGTACTTCTAGTAAATCTTATCCTTAGAAAAACAGGGCAGGTATAAAAACAGTGCCCTCGTCTCACTTCTTGAGAGGTCCCAATAGGGTCAATTGTAATCTCTTGTACACCCATCTCTTCTGAAGAGATGAACGGCTAGAATCTGTCAAGGCTTACATAGTACTATGTGATTACAAATAGTGAGTACAAGAGTGGCTTTGGAACAAGTCTGTGAGGATCCAAAGCCCAGACTTGAACCCCATTGAAAAACAATGGGGAGACCTGCAGGCTGCAGGTCACTGCCGCTACCATTCCAATCTGACAAAGCTGGTAGAGGCATCCTCAAAAAGACTTAAAGCTGTGATCACTGCCAAAGGCCCTTGTACAAAGTACTAAATAAAGAGTCTATACTTAGTCTGTACGTACATTTTTTATTTTTAATAAATTGGTAAAATAGATTGAGGCCCCAGATTGACAAAGATTTGCAAGTGCATTTTACCTCAGAGTAAATTTGGCCAAATCGGTGTGAAACTGCAATGTATTTTTGTGTATCCTAACTCCCCCTGAAATACCCTAGAGGGGTGTGGTTACTGCCTTTCCATCTGTTTTTAGATTAATATTATTATTTTTATTTTAGATTCAAGTTTATTGTCATTGAACAGTACGAGTACAGTTAGCATCTAATGCAGTTAGCATCTAACCAGAAATGCAAATAGAAATGGGGAGGAAATTTACAAGTATTAAGTATAGCGTATGTTACAAGTGGAATATAATTTTACCTCTGTGTGTCGTTGATGGAGAGCGTTGAACTCCTTTTTCAGCTCTGACTCTCGTTCTTCTAACCTGCCGACTTAAGGAGAAGAAATAAACATCAGTCAGATTATTCATCAATTTAGTACACGGTCAGAAAAATTCCCCATCCGTGAATTGCAACACTGTGGATACATCATGAGAGTCAGTTTTTACATACACACGCCCATAGGTTCCCCATGGAAGTATTGGTAACACCTGGTATCAACTTGATGTTGCCACTACAGCCAAACAACATGGTCATGCTTCTGACCTGGATTCGATTTTATAGAATCTGGACACAGCCCACATGCATTTATTAATTATTAAAACTTATACTCTTAAAATGTTCACACAGCACTGCCAGATGAGGATTGGTCACCCCTCTGAGCTTGGTTCCTCTCTAGGTTACTTCATAAATATCAGTCCCTTTTAAGGAGTTTTTCCTAGCCACTGTGCTTCAACCCTGTTGTTGCTTGCTCCTTGGGGTTTCCGGTTTGGTGTTTTGTAAAAGCACTTTGTGACAACTGCTGA
>JACXGJ010017368.1:0-11115 GCA_016801105.1 Esox niger
CAACAATGAGGGTAAATACCCCCACAAACACTACACAGGTGCCAACAATGAGGGTAAATACCCCCACAAACACTACACAGGTGCCAACAATGAGGGTAAATACCCCCACAAACACTACACAGGTGCCAACAATGAGGGTATATACCCCACAAACACTACACAGGTGCCAACAATGAGGGTAAATACCCCCACAAACACTCCACAGGTGCCAACAATGAGGGTAAATACCCCCACAAACACTCCACAGGTGCCAACAATGAGGGTAAGTGGTTGATGTGACGTCAGCCTAGGGCGCGTTCAAAGGCGAACAACGAGCAGGAAGGTGGCAGGATGCAGTAAGGTCCCAACACAGGAGGACCACGAACAGCACGGAACCTCACACATCTTTGTAAACATACCACCATTATATTACACCTGCGCACAGGGTCGCGGTTGTAATATAAATATATTATGTATATTTGTTTATTTAATTATTAAACTCAATAAAAATGAAAAGAATTTCTAACATTCATTAATTATATTTTCTAATGTTTATGAATCATCTATTGCAGGGATGCCCCAACCAATTTCATCAAGACTAGGAAATACAGCCATGCAGCCAATTCCCTAACTCGATCAAGTTGGCACGCTGAGCTTAGCCCTCCCAGGGGAAGCCCTGGCAACATCCCCATTTCCTGTTACGCTTGATGACTCGCCTGGCCAACGGCCTGTCAGGACCAGGAGAAGCCTTCACTAGACACCGACTCAAAAATGAAGAGTAAACTGTGGTTGTTGGCTTTGGCGAAGCTGTACTCGCCTCCAATTCCACTCCAGCAACGTTTTCAGGCATCTCCAATTCTGTTCCAGTGACAGCCAACAGAAAAGGCACTTAGCCCTGCGGTTATGTGCGCGCTGTTTTGGAGAATAGTTTGACTAGATTTCTATAATATGAGCGGAGTTCTAGTTTTTAGGACATAGAGAAGTAAGTTATGTTTTTTATTGGTCAAAGTAGTCCCCACGGTTTCAATCCATTGCACCCGGCATAAAATATGTCTCTTAGTGTTAAATCACTTTTCCTGAGTCTAAACGAGTCTAGCTAAATGAACAATATGTTCTAGCTGTAGGTGAGAGAACTTACTTGCACTTTTTCCATCAGTGTACTGAACAGAGACAGGGTTGTATATATTATGGGTTGATATACGGCATTATAAATACGTTATGTACAGTCATATCTGGCCTTGGGAAAAGTCTAGTTTTCCCTCAACAGAGTGAGCTAATCAGTCCACACCAGACCTGCAAGTTACGTTATGCTGACAGATAATGCTTTAATATGTCCATCTGGAATATCTGCTCTTCCAGGACAAGTGGCTTGTGTGTGGCAAACATCGAAGGTGCTGACTGGTAATAACAAAGCCACAAACACTTAAGGTAAATGTTTTAAAATATTTGACGAATGTTTTCAATTCTGTACGTTTAAAAAAAGAACACACGTATGACGCGCATATGCGAAACACACACGTGCAAAATACGCACACGGCACGAAACACACACGCTAGCCTGCCTGAAGCCAAGATGGCCTGCCTGGGGGAAGCCCATTCTGAGTGTCACTGTGATCCCGGTTTCCAAGACTGCTCACACATTTGCTCCACAGAGACCTGCCAGCTAACTGTCAGGGCAGAGGGAAGCCTTCACTAGACACTGGCTTACACCAGGTTGATGACGGAAACTGTGGTTATTTATTCACAGTTTGTTTTGGACATTCTTTTGGTTTCTCCAATTCCCATCCAGGATCTCTTTCTGGCACCTCCAAAGCATTTCGCGTGACAGCCAACATTGAGGCACTTTGCCTGAGTGTTTAACGCCCTCTGAAGGAGAAGAGTTATATTACATTTTGCTTGTGGATTTTTTGTGAATATCCAGGCTCTGGATAGGGGGATATTTCGTTTTTCTCATTCTCAAATGACAGTCATGTAGTACCACAGAGTCGATGAGTTGATTTTCAGTGAAATTGTCAACCTCTTCACAACTTCTAAACATTCTTTCATCGTGTGAGTCATTACATGCAACATAATCCATTCAATGATCAACATCTGTCAGACATACATGTACATTCCATACATACATATGATATGGAATGTTTCTGGGGTCTGCTTAATTGACCAAATAGAATAAGAATCTTAACAGTCGAGTTTAAGAGCATGTATATGGCGTTAACCCACAGCACAGTTACTGCCACTTCTGAACATGAAGGAACATCACAACCCTAACAGCAGCTGCACGCTTGTGAGAAAGAAATAAGATGTGTAGGAATGGACAGGCAAGCGGGTATTTTCTGTTTACATGTAACACATTGCTGCAAAAACATTTACCATATATATACACAAATGTGCATATGCTTTTCCAGTGTAATTCATTATTCTGCTTTATTTACTTTTCCCAGTAAACCTTAACCTACGGTTGGAATCACTATCTGAAAAGCTTATCTCTGCAATGACGGGGACATGGCTGCAATGACAGAGACATGGCTGCAATGACAGGGACATGGCTGCAATGACAGAGACATGGATGCAATGACAGAGACATGGCTGCAATGACAGGGACATGGCTGCAATGACAGGGACATGGATGCAATGACAGGGACATGGCTGCAATGACATGGACATGGTTGTAATGACAGGGACATGGCTGCAATGACAGGGACATGGCTGCAATGACAGGGACCTGGTTGTAATGACAGGGACATGGCTGCAATGACAGAGACATGGTTGTAATGACAGGGACATGGTTGCGATGACAGGGATTACATTAGATTCAACTTTATTTTCATTGAACAGTATGAGTACAATACAATGTAATGCATTATCCTTTGTACTGACATGGTTGCAATGACAAAGACATGGTTGTGTAATAATTCATTTTACTGTCTGTATTTGCCTGAAGAGAGACCCATCCATTTTCATTTGAGAGACCCAACTTTGCAAGAGTCAACGAACATTGGAATTTAAATGAAAATGAAATAATATGTAGATAAACACTTCTGTTCACATTTGATACAGGTAATCATTGAACCAACAAAGACTGGATATAATCTCTGTGTAACACAATCTTATTAGATGTTTAATTTAGTTCTGATCATATCCCCATCAATCTTAATGTCAATCTTCTCCCATTTCATTTCCGCTACGGGTTTGCAAAGCAGGGTGTATTAAAGAAAAATGTACAGGTTGGCCTGATTTTATGGATAGATATTTACCAAGTATTCAGGCAGTCTTTCCAATTTTCATGATTTTGAAAGAGGTAAAATGTCTTCTGCTTCATCAATTTTGTTTTAATCAAATAGCGAACATTTAGTTTAAAAAAAAAATAATTCCAGAAACTGTATAAGATAAATAATAAGTCCACAATCTGAAACAAGTATATGTTTGCAAACATTTTTTTATTCAATGCAAAAAAGTTGTTGTGGCAACACAGTGAATGATAAAAGACTTTATCTTTTTTATTCAGCCGCTTCTTTTCCCTGAAAGAAGAAAGAAAATAAAGGATCATAAATTATAATTTACTCTGAAAAAATTTCTGTTTCTCACTCTAAACATCCTTTCCAACTATTTCAGAAAAAAAGGTGCAGTGGTCTCTTCATTTTCTCTAGAGCTGTATGTGTATAATCAATGAAAATGTGCACTGTGTAGAAACCTGAATATACTCTGTCTTTATGCAGTATTGTGTTGTTGTGTACCTTTCCACTGTCGCGGGTCTTGGCTCTGAGCTTGTTGACCTGAGTCTCAGCGATGTCAGCGCGCTCCTCTGCCTCCTCCAGCTCATGCTGCACCTTCCTGAACTTGGACATGTGCTGATTGGCTGCTTCCTCCTGGGCGGGGAAAGAGAGGCAGAGAACAACATCAGCATTCAGAGATTGAAACTACAGCTAGGAAATGTATATGTATGTAATCGATAATTAAAATTCCAATTAAATTATAATTCTATTTGGAGGGTTTAATAGAAAAAATACATCTTTCAATTATACTCTTTCCGAATATTTGGCTAAATTGGTGACTCACCGCTTCCTCTGCCTGCCTCTTGTAGGCCTTCACTTTCAACTGCAGCTTGTCTACCAGGTCCTGAAGTCTGGCAACGTTCTTCTTGTCCTCCTCAGTCTGTGGGAGAAGATCAAATAATGAATAAACCATTTTATTTATACAGACTATTCAATGTGTTTATGTGAATAAGGAACTTCATACCTGGTAAGTCAGCTCCTTGACTCTGCGCTCGTATTTTCTGACTCCTTTGATGGCGTCGACACCTCTTCTCTGCTCAGCTTCAACTTCAGTCTCCAACTCACGAACCTTTAAGGAAGAAATAAGCGGTCATTTAAGATGTAGCGTTGTTATCATCTTTTATGAATCCTCTTTTCAACACACTTAATATCATCAAAAAAAATTTGAACAGTAAATCTTCCAGTCCTCCATTTTCCCAGCTGGTAACTCACCCTGGACTCCAGTTTCTGGAGCTGCTTCTTGCCTCCCTTCATGGCCAGATTCTCAGCCTCATCCAGACGATGCTGCAGGTCTTTGACTGTGACCTCCAGGTTCTTCTTCATCCTCTCCAGATGAGAGCTGGTGTCCTGCTCCTTCTTCAGCTCTTCAGCCATCATGGCCGCCTAGAATGGAGGTATGTTTAATTTACTGGTACCAGTCGCAACTGTCCTTTCATATGTTGTTGTGAATATACCAGCACTGATTCCATTTGCCCTTGGAAACAAGTAAAGGGGATATATTTCAAGGACTCACATCAGTGATGGCCTTCTTGGCCTTCTCCTCTGCATTTCTGGCCTCCTGGATGATGTCGTCCACCTCTCCCTGGACCTGTACCAGATCAGATTCCAGCTTCTTCTTGGTGTTCAAAAGGCTGGTGTTCTGAAAGAAAAAACTAATTTGACTTGTCTGAATGTCTGAATAAAATCAATCCCTGTCACATTCCAACTGTTTTCAACCCATACCTGGGAGTGCAGAAGTCCAACACGTTCGCTGGCATCAACCAGTTCAGTCTCAGCCACTTTGCGTCCTCTCTCTGTCTGCTCCAGAGCAACTCTCAGCTCCTCGATTTCAGCCACCATCAGACCGTTTCTACGCTCCACCATGGCTACCTGCTCCTTCATGTCATCTGCTGCGCGGACAGCATCATCAAGGTGCAGCTGGGCATCCTGTGGTTGTTCACAATGACACAGGAGTTCAATAGACTTAAAGAAGTGTGATAGGACCATTGGCAGACACAAGAACTATCCAGTATCCCTACATTTCTACAGTATATTAGTCGAATTTCTTGAATTCCTTTCTTGTTCATCTAATTGATTCATGATTTCCCCAAAACAACATCCTTTCCCATGATCAGGTTGTAGAGCTGGTTGGCCCAGTTCCTTTACCTTGAGCTGTCCCTGGACGTTCCTCAGCTGCTTGGTGGCCTCAGCGGCTTGCCTGTTGGCGTGGCTCAGCTGGATCTCCATCTCGTTTAGGTCTCCCTCCATCTTCTTCTTCACCCTCAGGGCATCGTTCCTGCTCCTGACCTCAGAGTCCAGGGTACTCTGCATCGAGTCAAGAACCCTCTGGCTGTTCCTCTTAATCTGTTCCATCTCCTCATCCTTCTCGGCGATCTTCCTGTCCACCTCACCCTTGACCTGGTTCAGCTCCAGCTGCACACGGAGAATCTTGGATTCCTCATGTTCTAGTGTTCCCTGGACAAAGATGGAGGAAGGTGGATTAGTTTAACATATTCAACACTTAACAAAAAGACAGGAAGCATTAAACTGCTGTAGGCAGTGACTTATAGAACAATGCTTTTTTCATTAAACAGCTGTAGTCTGTACCTCAGCCTCCTCCAGAGCGGTCTGGATCTCAGACTTTTCTGTCTCCACGGTCTTCTTGGCCTTCTCCAGCTCATGGATGCTCTTGCCAGTCTCTCCAAGCTGCTCAGTCAGGTCAGAGATTTCCTCTGAAGACACACAAACAAACATTGGAGCAGTTTAGGCTGGGGAGATTTACAGTTGATGATTTGAGTCAGACCATTTAATTGACTGAACTACATACAGTATTTCATATCTGATAGAAATTAAAAGTAAATATAAATATATTTAAAAATGTACATGAAACAGCCAGACAGTAGCATGACAGGAATATTTATGAGCTATTTTCAAAATACTAGAGAAACCAGATCCAAAGAAAAATGCTGTTAAATGCTTACGTTGTAGGTTCTTGTTCTCTCTCTTCAGAGTTTCCAGATTATCCAGAGCCTCCTCGTAGGAGTTCTTCATCTTGAAGAGTTCAGTGCTCATTGAGCGCGCCTCCTTCTGAGCTCCTTCTAGCTCAGCCTGACCCTCCTCATACTTCTGTTTCCACTCTGCTAGAACCTGGAAATCCATGGAATTTATCATTAATGAAGAGTATCCTGGTATGTCCATGGAATGTTATCACTAATAAAGAGTTTTACATCAGGAATATGCTGCAATTATACTGTAGTAAATCACATAGCAGACCAGATTGCCCCTTGGGTGAGGTTTGTTCATTTTCACCTTGTCAAAGTTCCTCTGCTTCTTGTCGAGGTTGGCGGCCATTGCGTTGGCTCTCTCCACATCAATCATGAGGTCCTCCACCTCTCCCTGCAGCCTCTGCTTGGTCTTCTCCAGGGAGGCGCATTTGGAATTGGTCGCCTCAATGGCCTCCTCAGCCTCCTGCAGGCGCTGGGCCAGCTTCTTCCTGTTTAGCATCAGAATGTGTTAAGGTGTGGTAGAAACCTTTCAGTACATGTTGATGTAACATTTCCCCAGAGCCCCCTAACCCCTACCGACCTCCCTCTATTTTAGTTTTGTGACTCACTTGGACTCCTCCAGCTCCTCTGTACGCTGGATGGCATCAGTTTCATACTTGGTCCTCCACTGAGCCACCTCACTGTTGGCCTTGGACATGCCACGCTGCAGCTCTGCCTTGGCCTCCTGCTCCTCCTCAAACTGCTCCCTCAGGAGGTCACAGTCGTGGCGAGCAGATTGGACCCCGTGGGCCAGTGCATTTTTAGCCTGTGAGAAACACATAGATATTGTCAAACTTATTCCAGTAGAAGTCTTGGCGATGTGCCTCTAAACTCTTCTGGTTGGCAGGATTTCATTCTGGGTCCCTCACCTTGACCTCCTCTTCAATACGCCTCTTCAGCTCCTCCACCTGCTGGGTGAAAGCCTGTTTGCCTCTAGTAAGCTGAGACACCAGGGCTTCCTTCTCCTCCAGCTGGCGGCCAAACTCACCTGGGAGAACATTGAGATATTATGTTAATGGAGAATCTATCATGTAAGATTTAAATAATGTAGAAACAGTTGTTCTTCTAAATGAAAAACTTTGGTTGTTAATTCATTATACATGACTATCATTATTGTTGCCATGTTACCATTTTCTGTGAGGAGTCTGGCCCTCTGTGCACTGATGTCATTGACCTGGCGAACATTCTCATCATTCTTGGACTTGAGTTCACTCAGCTGGTCCTCAAGAGTACGACACATCTTCTCGAGATTGCCCTGATAGAGAAACATTTAAAAATGTTCCATTATGTTTGACACTCTCGTCAAGAAAACTTGCTAGTTAGTATTGTTTACCCTAATCGCAGTGGTTCTCGAGCCTCTCCAGGGAACCCAAAGTCCTTCCATGCATTAGTTGTATCCCTAAAACTAGCTCACCTGGATCAAGCAGCCAGGTGCTTATTAATTAGTCTACAACTTGATTCAGGTGTGCTAGTTCTGGGATGCATGGAGAGGTTTGAGTACCACTGACTTATCATCCCTGCTTGTCCAAACATCAGTACTCACCTTAGCCTTGGCAACGGCCTCCATGTTGCTGGAAAGGTCATCAATCTCCATCTTGTACTCGCTCTTCTCCTTCTCCAGCTTCTGCTTGACGCGCTGCAGGTTGTCGATCTGCTCCCCAAGTTCAGCCACGCTGTCGGCCTGCTTCTTGCGCAGAGCAGCAGCTGTGGACTCGTGTTGCAGGGTGGACTCTTCTAGATCACGTCGCAGCTTCTGGAATTCAGCCTCGCGTTTCTTGTTCATCTCAATCTGAGCAGCAGTGGCGCCTCCGGCCTCTTCCAGCCTCTCGCTGATCTCCTCAAGTTCCCTGGAGAGATCGGCCCTCTGCTTCTCCACCTTGGCCCTGGCAGCACGCTCAGCCTCAATCTCCTCCTCCAGCTCCTCAATACGGGCCTACAACACATGAACACAAAATCAAACAATTAAATACAATGTGGAAATCTTGTGGATATAATACAAAGACAACTCCAGAAATACATTCTATGTCCGTGTTGTCCCATGTTCAACTGCAAGAAGCGTCATGTGTCAACGTGCTGAGACATAAGAAGGCACCAGAGGAATTCATAGATTCAGGAAGTTTTCGGTGTGTGCTTTCTTCTGGCAGGTTCTACACTCTACCTGGAGTTCCTTGATCTTCTTCTGCAGTTGAGCTCCCATAGACTGCTCATCCTCAATCTTGCTGAGGAGCTGGGTTGTCTCAAACTCCTTCCTAAGAAACACAAAGGAGTTGGATGCAGAGTTGGTTTTAGAAAGTCAGTGTAACAACAAAGTTTCTAACTATTGACTGCTTTTAAGAATCCCAATATGTCAGTTAATATTGCGGTCATTTGTTAACGTTTACTTCTTGATCTTCTCATCAGACTGCTGCTTGTCATTCTCCTGGTCCATTATGGTCTCCTGAGCCAGTTTCAGATCTCCCTCTAACTTCCTCTTCGCTCTTTCAAGGTCCATACGTAGCTTCTTCTCTTGCTCCAGAGAACCCTCAAGCTATTAAATAAAAAAATGCATGTATTGTTGAAATTTTAATGACTCAAATTAATATCATCCTTCATACCATCAAAGTCAAAATGTCCTTCTCCACTCACATCGTCCACTTGCTGTTCCAGCTTGGTCTTGGCCTTGGTCAGAGTGTTGACTTTGTCCTCCTCTGCCTGCAGGTCATCCAGGGTCTGCTGGTGGGCCTCTTGGAGGGCTTTCTTCTCCTTGGTCAGCTTGGCAACACTTTCTTCTACAGACGACATCTCCTCTGTCAGGTTTTTCACCTGAAAATAGTCACATCAAAAATAAACGTAGGTACATTTTGGATTTCATGACTGTGTTTTGACTTGATTTACTTATGCTGAATAGGGCTTTCAATAGCAGTGTTGTTGAAAACCAGTGGATTCCTGAAGGTCCTTGGCCCCTCCACAGGGGTTACTTAAGAAGATCTATGAGACGTATGAGACTATATAGGCTTACTGGTAAATGACAGATGGGGTGAAACACTGGTTTAATCTAAGTCACGATACCTTGTTTTCAGTGGCGTGCTTCTCCTTCTCCACTTTGGCCAGAGTGAGCTCCAGGTCATCAATGTCCTTCTTCAGCTCAGAACACTCATCCTCCAGCTTCCTCTTCTTGGCAGTCAACTCAGCATTCATCTCCTCCTCATCCTCCAGCCTCTCGGTCGTCTCCTTGAGTTTGGCCTCCATCTGGATCTTGCTCTTGATGAGCCCCTCACACCTTTCCTCAGCATCGTTCAGATTCTCTGAATCCTGTATTCAGAATAGGAGGACAAAATATAATGTCCCTTTGTCTATGATATTAGTAAAATAGATTATAATAAGGGCAAAGTCTTTGTATTCATGCTTCATTGTGTTTGTATGTTTAGATTGTTGCCCACTCACAGATGAGACTTGGAGTGCCAGGTCATTTTTCTCCTGGACCAGTGCCACCATCTTCTCCTCCAACTCCTTTTTCTTGGCCAAAGCCTTGGCTAAGTCTCCCTTCATCTTCTCATAGTTCTCCTTCATGTTGGCCAACTCCTTCTCTGTCTCAGCGCTCTTCAGCAGAGGCTTGATCTTGTAATAAACCTTCATCCATGGCCAGTGTTTCACATTCATGAATGACCGGATGTTGTACTGGATGGAGTAGATGGACTCTCTGGTTGATAAAAGGGAAAGAGATGGATTATTAGACCTAAAATGTAACAGAAAGGCATTCAATGTAAATGTAAACATAATAGAAACATTTATAATAGATGGACAGTCCTTGCACCCATGTATGAATAAAAAAAATCTGAAGGCCCAACACTCTTGTTATGGTTTGAAGGAAGGCTGAAAATACATTACTTAGTGGTGGTTCATAGAAAGCCTTGTCAAGATGTCTACTATTCCTCACCTCCTCTCCATCATCTTGGAGAACTCTCTCCTCATGAGGAATCCACGGCTAAGAGCCTGAAGCATACCGACCAGAGATGCCAGCTTCTCATCTCTCATCTCCTCCAGGACGCCCAGAAGACCGGCTTTGAAGAACACCTGACAAACAGATAGACGTGCCCAATTATGAAACAACAGTCTTGTGGTGACACATAGAAACGGTTTCATCAAAAGATGTGAATATCACAAACAGACCATTGGATGAAAACACATTTTCTATTAAAGGATGGATAAAACAACTAAGTAGAATTGGAATGGTTATGCTATCAAATATAAATACAGTTTTGTGTGAATTTTCTGCTGGGGGTATTGGACTGACCTTGGTGTGGCCAAACTTGTAATCCTCATGATTCACATCAATGGACCCAAGCAGCTTCTCAGAAGCTTTCTTGTTGTCCATGAACTGACCCTCTGGGATGACACTGGCATTCAGTACTTTGTACCTGAATGAAGACAAATTCAAGTTCCAGGTTAGTTGTTTTACAAATAAGAAAAAACGTTTATTAAGTGTGCATTTGTTTGCATGTACCTCTGCTTGAAGTCAGCATAGATGATTCTGCTTGGGAAGCCCTTCCTGCAGATCCTGATTCCCTCCAGTACACCGTTACACCTGAGCTGGTGGATGACCAGGAAGTTCTCCATCAGACCTGGGAAAACGAACCAAGTCTCTGTTAATATTCAGAAACTATTTAAAGATTAGGCTCATTAAAGTTATGGACACTGTACTGATACAACTTAATATTTAATAAAATGTTCATCGTATACCTGGAGTCTTTGACTCGTTGGGGATCAGGCAGCGCACAAAGTGAGGATGAGTGCTCCTCAGGTTGGTCATCAGCTTGCCCAGGTTCTCCTGTAGGAGCGTTACAAACCATTTTCTCAGAACAA
>JACXGJ010017369.1:0-11256 GCA_016801105.1 Esox niger
GGAAGGAGGAAGAGGGAGATGGGGAAAAGAGGAGGAAGAGGGAGACGGGAGACTGGGGAAGGAGGAGGGCGATGGGGAAAGAAGGAGGAGGGAGATAGGAAAAGAGGAGGAAGAGGGAGATGGGGGATGGAGGAGAAGGAGGGGGGCGGGGGAAGGGTTAGGGTTAGGGTTAGGGTTGAGGAGGAGGGTGGGATGATGTTAAGGAAGAATAAAGACGGATGTGGGACAGTATTCCCTCTGAGAGCATTTTTAGCCTACATTTGTCTTATTTAAAAAACGTTATTTTTGCCTCAAATACATATACACATCACTATTTGTTGTGTAAACTGGCGAAAATTTAAATGGCTGTCTCTCACTGTCTGTGGTAATGTGAGAAACCTTCTGAACAGATACTTTCTGTGGTTTACGGAGTCTAAACATAAATGTGTTGCCAATGTGAATTTTAGAAGCTCGTCTGGTGGTGTTGAGAGGTTGCAAGTAACTTTTTTGTAGTTAGGGGACGACTGTCTCACTGTGACATGAACAGATTGCTTCGTGAAGTGGCAATCATGGTACCCCAAAATTATTAAAGAGCTGTTATCACATTTTCTCAACAACAAATTATTTTTGATCAGCGGCAGGCATGCGGCAGCTAATGGTCGAAATGTTTGTGAAACCTCACATTACCTAATTAGCTTATGTTAGCTAATTAGCTTAACTTATGTTAGCTTGATAGCTATTTAGCTTTTGCTTGAACATAAACAATTGACGTCAGGTGCTCTACTGGAACATGCTATGTGTACTGCGCAGATAACATTTTTGTTGGCGTGGTTGGCACAGCTACCTTGTTAGCGTGTTGCTTTCCATGGCTGTCAAAGTCAAGAAATTCACCCTGCTGATTCACAAAATACTGTAGCCACGTGACGCCATTTTGTTGAGGTCTTTGTCCATTAACACTGTATGATGTGTCAAATATGCTTTTCATTTCACCGGTCGAATTACAGGAATACAGAAAAATTGAAATATGTTGAAGAGCTGGCGCTCGCTTGTGCACCAGTAGAAAAACAATGAAACTGCAGTCCTCCATATTCTTCTAATGCATTTGAATCAAAACGACCTTGGAAACATGTTTCTCTATTGAGATCGAACTTCGGTTTGTAAGAATAACTTAATGTGATTTTACTGTGTTTCTTTAAATGTCTAAGGGTGTTTTTGAAAGTCCGTGTTCAGAATGGCTAATCCTTGGGCCTCGGATATCATGTATTGTCTACCCACAATTGGAGTCTCTCAATTCGAGAGAAAGAAGTGCTTAGGAAAGAGTACGGTCAGCATAGTAATTGGGCAAGTTTACACTAAGTACTGTAGTCTATTTTCATTTTAGAAAGTCCAGATAATTGATGCAACGTTACAACGGTTCAGGGTTGGCTGTATTCTCAGCCCAGCTTTCCTCAGTTTCAAATCATTTACACGAGCTAGGTCTTGTACAGTGTCAAAAAACTCATCACAGGTCATTGTTCCTCTTTTTCTTCCACTCCCACATCTGCCTCTTATTCTTCCTCTACCTCTCTCTCTCTGATGTTGTCATCCATTGTTCCAAACACTGTTGGGCTTACCTGTGGACATCTGTTTATTCATGCCAACATCCTGACTGCTTGTTGACTAATTTGGCTCGTTAGTGCATAAGAAATGTTCGTTGACTGTCAAAGCTGTGATGCTTTATGTCTAGTTATTGAGATGACATCATAGTTACAGTTGCAGTTTACAAGGAGAGTTGGGATTAGTGTTCTACCTACACAAATGTGAATGGAACAGAGATTTATGGGAGAACAGGTGAATATGGTTTCGGGAAAATTGTTTTTGTGGATGTTCATAGAACAGGTTTTTTGTGTGTCAGCAGAAAAATTGCACTAGCCCAGTTAGCCACTGGGCTAAAATTCAACCTCTGGTTTACATTTACTTGTGCAGCAGAATGGGTTTGTATCCAGCCAACTGCTCGCTGTTCTCGCCATTCTATCCTTGCAATCTTTGCTGTTAAATAAGCATTGCGCTTATTCATTATTGATGGACCAGTGTTCTATTTTGAGACAAACTGCATATGCAAATCACATCAGGTGGAGAAGGTGAATAGAGAATGGGAGGATGAAAAAGGAATTTGTTTATTTCAAATGTTTGCATGTTAACAATAAACTTTAGCATTTAAGTAATTTAGCAGACTCTTTTCTGTCAGATATTGGTGGAAAATGGGAGTGATTTATACCCTGAAACATTATATTCTGATTTCATATTATGCTCACTGTGTTTTAGGATAATTACATATCGCGATCTATGTACATTTCCTATTACTGTTCTTCCTGAAACCTGTTAGTGTCCCTTATGTTAAAGATAACTGTGCCATTCTCCAACTGTTTTTAAAAAATAGATGAAGTTATTATATTGTGTTTTTATCACAGAACTTGTTCCACAGATCACATCTTGTAGAGCAGTGGTAACCAACCTTTTTCAGTTAATGTACCACCGGCAGAATATTGCTCTGCTAGGAGTAACCCTTCATGTCAGTTTCGCAAGTAAGGCTGTGGTGTGGTGAGTGTTTTCGAGTACCCCCTGGGGTCCTTGTACCCCTGGTTGGGAACCACTGCTGTAGGGAGGGAATTAGGAGAGAGTGGTGTTCATCCTCAAGGCTATGCATCTCACAGAAGGTCTGAGAATAATAACTGATATCTGTTATTGTATCATCCTTCAAATGTTTTGTCAGGGTTTGTTATTTTGTGCCTTGGAGAACATGACTGGGCATCAGCTGTCACCCATTTACATGTATCCCCTAAATAAAGAGTTTCGATATACTCTGTAATTGAGAAGGTGTCCTGTTATATTTTCCACGACTAGTGACAAGTTTTATGAGTAATATGTTAAAACTAAGTTTGGACCCTTATACACGCACTGGTTCTGCAGGAGTGCCAACATGGAACTTAAAGTTATGTTTTAATGAAGCATCTGTCCTAGCGTTTATTTTTTTAGACAGAGAAAAAATGTGCTCAGGACAGGAAGCGCTACAGGACGCTCTGTTATCAGCATTCACAGAGAGACAGACCAGCTATTGATTTGTTGTTTGTTTATAATGTGACCGACAAGGGACTGAAAGTACCTACTGGCCTCCTCCACTGTTCTTTGGTGGTCTGAGGCATTTGTTGAGGAACAAGCGTTTTCAAAACAAATGTACGGCATTTGTTCCAAATCCATTTATTTGTTCAAATCAATCAATCAAATCAATCAAATTTATTTTATAAAGCCCTTTTTACATCACCAGTTGTCACAAAGTGCTTTCACAAAACAAGTTCATTCATTTATTCATTTATTTCACATGTATTTTTGCAAAAAATAAATACACTTGAAATCTGTTTTTGTCCCATATGGAGTGTCAGTCTTAAAGTGTGTGTGTGTGTGTGTGTGTGTGTGTGTGAGTGATCACAAGATTACTAAATCACCGGACACTCACATCTGTAGAAAGAGTATTATGACTTTAACTCCAAGCACTTTGGGAGTCACACTTTAGGTTAAGCTCGGGGTCAAAAGGTCAAAGCAACAGGTCATATGTCTTTGACAGGGATAGGAGGTGCGGTAAGACAAAATGTCCCTCTCTAAACAGGCAGATATTTTTTGTTGGATAATTTTCCTTCAAACAGATGTTAGGACTGATAGTGGTTTCATAGTCAGTCATACTGAAGTGAAATATGGATGCTAGGTAAATAGGTAATGTCCCAGATAATGCTTTAAAAACAAACAGAAGGTAATGCTGTTCCCTTGCCTCTGAGGAGACCCAACGTACCTCGTGATACGTTGGGTCAACTCACAGCGATGAGTTGAAGGACCAAAAGCAGTAATGGAACTGAGGGCTTATTGGAAAACTGCATCTACATGTTTTAGGGTGGCTTTAGCAGTTTGCATGTATAAAACATCACCCCAATCCAAAATGCACGTAAAGGTCGCTTGAATAGTTGTTTTCTAGTTAGCAGAGCTTAAACCCGCGTTGTCTGCTTTTTAGATGTTCGCTCGTAGACGTGAAAAGGCTAGCTCAGCTGTTAGAATACAGCACTGTTAGCATCAGAGTACACACGGCTTTTACCGGGCTGTGCGTGCACTTCGATGTGACTTACACACACTGGCAATAGTAAAGGGCTTAATATCGGACCTTGTGGCAGAGCTTTTGTAGTTCTAGGAACCAAGACTGAACCCGGTCCATGTTGATAACTTGGATCCTATCTGTAAAATCATTGTGAGACCACTTGCAGGCATCAGATCCTAACCCTTATAAAGGAACCAAACCCAACAACCATCAGGATCCGCAGTGTCAAAAGCTTCTGAGGGGCACGACACCGCCCACCACAGCGCAGGTGTTGTGAGGTAGGTCAGTAATGGGAGTTTCGTGCCCGGGACGTTCAGGAGTGCCGACAACGGGAAACGTCTGTTGATTTTCCGTTAGCCAAGACGCCCAACTCCAATTGCCCCTGTCTCTGGCAGAAACATATTTTTTTATTTGGGAGCCTACGGAATACAGCACTACCGTTGAAGGAAGAATGGAATTATGTGGGACTTCTTTTTGCATTTCCAGTAATTCAGGTGGAATTCACCTGACTGGATGTTTTGGCTCCGCCCGTTGCTACCTGTCTGCCTGACACACTGAGGGATTTCCGGGGGTTTCCAGGGTAATCTGAATGTCCTACAGTGGTGCATTAAATAAAGCAGTGTTGTGTAACTGGCATCCAGTAAGCAGGCCTATCTTTGTTTTTGCCACGTATTTACTTTCACTTTCACCTCTCTTTACTGCTGACCATCTCTCTCGTTTGCCCGTTTGTCCAGTATGGGGAAGTCCCAGGTCCTCAGGGGGAAATGACTGGAGATGGCTCTGTGTCTGTGTGTGTGTGTGTGTGTGTGTTTGAAAACATAGGTGATTTTTGTGTTCACCACATAAGTTTGAATGCTTTTTTTGTGGCTTTCTATTAAGTTGAAACTAATAACATAACTTGATTGCGGTCCTGAATCAAGATCTCTCACACACGCACGCGCGCGCGCGTGCACACATTATCCCTGCGTAACGAGTCACATACTGTTGCCTATGTAGCAGTATAATGCCCTTCACAGAGACCACAGCCTGTGTGTCGGTTAACGAGCTAATGAGAGAAGCGGTTTGTTTACCACAGATAAGAACAGGCTGTCAGAGAGCTACGGCGCTATGGTACCGTTGGCCTGTTTCTCAACGTCACTTGAGTTAACGTGCAAAAACGTCGCACTGTTTGCGCGCGTGCGTGCGTTTTGTCGGACGGACCGAGGGACAATATGTCAAACAAACCGTCCCGCGGCAGAAACAAAGCGGGTTCAGCCATGAGTCATATTCACTATTTACCTGCGGCCTGTTCTTCTTGACTCGGACCTTCCATTGACAGGCCATGTTGATCAATGAGACCCGGCCATGCCGCTGGCTGGACCCAGTTCTACAGTACCCAGCTGTGGAGGCAGAGGTTGCCGGTTCGAGGCCCCACATTGGGAAACTCTACCACGACATTTTACCAGTCTACAGTATCTAACCAATAGGTTGCATTAACATTACCGACAGACTCACCAGAAACATCAGCGGCAGGCTTAACCCAAGGCCACATTTAACAGACCAAAGAGTCTCGCTTTCTCTCCACATGTCTCTGCGTTTCTCCCTCTCTCTTTCTTTCCCTTTCTGTCTGTCATTCAATCTCTTGACGCTCACATGAACTAACACCACAAGCACAGACCACATACACACACACACACACACACACACACACACAGACACACAGGTCTGGCACGTATTGAGTTGTAAATGGTGCCAGCCCAATACAAATCCCTTCTGACATATGGGTATGCCACTGACCTTATTACCATGACAACACTGACCCAGTATAACACTAAGAACATGTCATAGGGTGTGGAACTGTGTGTGTGTGTGTGTTTTTATTATGTGATATTCATGTGTGTGTTTATGTGTGTTTATGTGTGTGAGTGATCAGTGTGTTTTTTTCATTTCTATGCAAACACAGATTTACATATTAGGCCTGGCAAAACACATTAACACACATTAACACACACACACACACTTCCTTAGATGGGTCTCACTTCCCCAGACAGTATCAGCTGTGCATTCATGTGTGCGTTTGCGATGTGTGTGCGTCTGTGTTCGGAGTGTGTGTGTGCCCACGCTAGAACTCTAAATAAACCTTCTTCCTTACATGTGGGCAGAGTCAGCTGAGCTACCCACCCCCTAACTCCCCCCTCCCTCCCTCCCTCCCCCCTCCCTCCCTCTTTCCATTTCCAACCTTCCTTCCTCTTTCCTCTCCTCCCTAAACCTGAGTAGGCAAGGAGGGTTTCGATTATAAACAGAGATATATTGAAATGCCATTTGCTGTCGGACGGCCTTCGGTGAGTGTACAGTACACAGAGGAACTGGGCAAGGTGCTGGGCAAAGTGCTACTAGAAAATCCTACCATGTTATACTGGCTAATGTATATTCTAACCATGAGCTATAAGTGTAGAATAGATCTGAATGGCAGTGAACTGGACCAGGTTTGACAGTACCATTTGAAATGGGTTTGTTCAAACTTTAGACAGGTACCCTACCGTGAAGTAACATCTCTGCTTCAGGGACAGCTGATGCATGAGGGAATATCTGGAGCTAATTTAACACATTGAAGGTGTGTTTCTACCATCTACAGTCAAGCAGACAAAAGGTGGACTTGGCCGTTGACCCGCTAATGCTCACATTCCACTCTGTGGCGACACGGGGAGAAATGTCAGCCTCATATGAGACAATAACACTGATTCAAAACCGTGTCTTGGATTTACCTTCGTATTTGCTAACTTTGGCACTGGAAAAGCACAAAAGAAAAAGCCCATAGCCTATTTCTTCATCAGTTCTTAGCTTCTCGTTTTGTTTGGCAATGCCGCGTCTTACGACTCCTGTCAGGTGACACAGACGTGTCGGCAAAGGCCACTCCTCATGCAAATACGAGGCAGGATTATGCTGCGTTTTTTTCTTGAAGGAGAGATATTTCTGTCCTCATCTGTGGTTGCTTGCAAAGCCACAACCACCTTCCTGCATTGGGGGCTATGGGACTGTTGTCGGTGCTAGAAGTAAAGGTAAATTGAAGACAGGTTTCCTGCTACCTCGTTAAGAGTTTAAAACATGCTGTCTTCACGGCGGAGAGACACTTTATTCATGTTTAAGTTGCTGAAGGGAAGGCCATCCATTTTCCTCACAGCACACATCAGATTTTCTCTCTCGTTGTAAATAATGTACTGTTCCTTCAAACAATGGAGCAATGAATACAGTTGGTTTGGGTTTATAGCCGAGCTGTTTGGATAGGCCAGAATTCCGTGCACCTGCCATATTTTTCCGAGCACTGTATTGACTCACAAAACAGAAATTATACCCTCTAAATGCCTACTCAATATTGTCAGTCAGGCGGGCATATTCGAACTGGGGAAGAGATGAAGAGAGCAACAGGAGGAAGAGTTCAGAGAGGGATTAGTGTCAGGGAATGAGAGAAATAGAGAGAGGGATTGATGGTGACTCAGAGAAGGACAGAGGGGAGGATGACGAGTCAGAACAGTGGGAGGAAGAGGGGGGACAAAGAGGGACTGACAGACAGACAGAAGGAGTGTGTAAAACAGTGACGAATGGACTGGCACAGTGACCCAATGATCCCACAGTCTGACTGACATCTACACTGGCTTAATACGACCCGCCTTCTCTCATCTTCTACACACCCCGTCCTCCATGTCGTTTGGACCTGAGATCCTCACAAGGTGTTCTGCCTTTCAGCATGACACACCAACTCCATGATTTGAATGACGGTTCAGATAATGGAGAGAAGGATCAGTGTTTCTGTAGCAAAGAAAAAGATATATTGCGGTTGGTTAACAGTGAAATTGCCCAGGACAGCAAAAACATAAACTGAGTCACAGGATACGACACAGGAAGTTACAAGTGGCACACAGGATGCAGTCATAATTAGATGTGTGTTTCTCAACCTCTGCTTTTTATATCTGAGTCACAAAGTTATTCGCGGACTTCTCTTGAATTTACAAATCTCCGTGTGGCGTAAGGTTTAACGTGCCTTCGTGTTGGCATTCTGTTCAGGCTGGCAGCGTTTCCATCCACTTCCTGCATAGCAGTCTGGCTTGGAGGATTACCAGTTTCCTGGTTATTGGGGAAAGAGTCCCTGTGTGGTCATGGACCGTGTCTAAGACATTACGGTGTCAGTTGTGGTGAAACTGGTGAATCACTGACACTGATTGCCTAGTTGTTCAGAGCGATTAATCAGTTCTATTCATGTGATGAAGGCTTCATTTTTTTTATTACTAAAGTTAGTACGATATGTCCTGTTGCTTTAACCAAATGCACAATGCTTGTTTTCAAAGTGTTTGATAGTGGTTTTGGTTCGAAATGACTTCTGACTGCATGGTTTATCAAGCACTGTGAATTTGGGCGAATATTGGTCAAAGCTTGGTTCCTTGTGATCGCAAACAAGATAACTGCTAAATAAAGTTTTCCTAGTTAAAAATGAAGTTAACTGGCAAGAACTGGCAAGATAGGTGAGTCATCATTTAAAAGGCGGCTTGAACTGAGTTATTTACTTTCTGTTTTTCACCCCAGAGTTCACTGTAAAGAGGACTGAGCTTGGC
Organism: Esox niger; assembly: GCA_016801105.1. Classification (NCBI taxonomy): domain Eukaryota; kingdom Metazoa; phylum Chordata; class Actinopteri; order Esociformes; family Esocidae; genus Esox; species Esox niger. The sequence continues at coordinate 8,686 of JACXGJ010017369.1, forward strand.
CACTAAGGCGATATGGCTCTTATTGGACGGAATCACACGTAGCTCACTTGTATTGGTGTCCTGGAATAATGCACGGCTTTAGACAAACACGCACACACACACGCCATTCAGTCAAATCAATAACACACAAATACACACACGTGCACAATTGCACGCTGGGGCACACAGAACACATTTGTGTATGTGCGTGTGCGTGTGTGTGTGTGTGTGCGGGTGTGTTTGTGTGTGTTTGTGTGCGTGCGTGCGTGCGTGTGTGTGAGTGTGCGGGTGTGTGTGTGTGTGTGTGTGTGTGTGTATGTGTGCGCGGGTGTTAAGTGATGTGACTGAATGGTAGCGACAGCTCAGAGCGAGGTAGCTGCGAGGCTGTCTGTGTCTGTCGCTATTTTGGGAAGGGCCTCACAATGCCCCCTTCAAACGCTGCTTGGTTAAATGTCCCCTGGTAAACCAACCACGCTTTTAGCACAGACCCAGACCCACTGAACTTTCTTGAACTTACAGCGTACCAGTGATAAAGTCAGTGGCCCCTGATTCACCACTGCCAACACTGAAGTAGAATAGGGACAATTTGCTTGACATGTCTCCCTGTCCTGGTCAGGGTGAACCATCGGATGTTTCCAGTCAATTAAAGCCTGGTTGGGTACATTTCATAATATAATAATACTGAAGTGGGCTTCACTGGTGATTCCTTGGCAGGACATTTGATAGACTCAATGCAACGGCAACTAAATATGTATCTTTTGAGGGATCTTTTAAGGGGCTCATTCTTCATGTATTCAAAAGTGTCTAGTCATCTTCTAAGGGGCCCATCCACTATGTATTCAGAAGTGTCTAGTCATCTTTTAAGGGGCTCATCCACTATGTATTCAAAAGTGTCTAATCATCTTTTAAGGGGCCCATCCTCTATGTATTCAAAAGTGTCTAGTCCTCTTCTAAGGGGCCCATCCACTATGTATTCAAAAGTGTCTAGTCATCTTTTAAGTTGCCCATTCACTATGTATTCAAAAGTGTCTAGTCATCTTTTAATGGGTCCATCCTCTATGTATTCAAAAGTGTCTAGTCATCTTTTAAGGGGCCCATCCTCTATGTATTCAAAAGTGTCTAGTCTTCTTCTAAGGGGCCCATCCACTATGTATTCAACAGTGTCTAGTCTTTGTTTAAGGGTCCCATCAGGTGCCCATCCTCTATGTATTCAACTGTGTATTTTCATCTTCTAAGGGGCCCATCCTCTATGTATTCAACTGTGTATTTTCATCTTCTAAGGGGCCCATCCTCTATGTATTCAACTGTGTCTTTTCATCTTCTAAGGGTCCCATCAGGTGCCCATCCTCTATGTATTCATCTGTGTATTTTCATCTCCTAAGGGGCCCATCCTCTATGTATTCAACAGTGTCTTTTCATCTTCTAAGGGGCCCATCCTCCATATATTCAACATTGTCATAGATTCTGAGCAGGGTGATGGCACGGAGGGATATGCCTAAAGGCTTGGATACATTTTAGTGCTCGGTTTGCTTGGTTACGAGAACAATCGGCAGCTCGTCACGTTGAGCGACTGTCTCGTTCACACTGACCACTTCTGCACAGAACGCTGAGTAGACGTTCATCTCACTCCTCTTGACTGTTACTATCACATTCATTCTCCAATTTATGTTTTAGCTCAGAGCTGTCGTTAAGTGACTAGCAATTCAGCGTGACGAAGCGCTAATCGTCAGATGCTAGCAGCAAGGGAATCGTCAAAACGTAGCATATCGGTGAGTTAGCATTCTGAGGTAAGACAGATGCCAAGGGGTCACAATGTCTACAATCTTCTCAGCGTGTCACAGCCATATGAGGGCTGGAGAATTAGCTGGTACAGGTGAATCCTGCGTCGTGTTTGGATTGAGGGCCAGTTTACCCGACTGTAAAGATGGGGGTTGTACCAGGAACTGCTGACAAAAATGACTTGATTTATTAAGGTGCAATATTGACAGATAGACTGAGGGAAAGCTTAAATGTTACAAACATTCTGAGTGGTAATTTTGGTCAGAGATAAGAACGGTCAGAGATAAGATTGGCCTGAGATAATGATGGTCTGAGATTATATAGATTTTCAGAACACGACTGGCCAGTGGTGACATGCAGAAGCAATGCACGTCTGTTGGGCAAAATCTAAAATATCTGGAATGTTTGGCATTCCAAGAATTCTGTTGGCATGTGGATGACTAGAAGGCATGAGGTAACCACTGGATGTTTGTATGTCTCTCTCGCCATCTCTTTCATTCTCTCTATCTCTCTCTCTCACCATCTCTTTCATTCTCTCTTCATTTTCCTTTTTCTCTCTCTGTCTTAATTTCTTTCTTTCTCTCCGCTCTCCTCGAACCATCTGCCCGTCTCTCTTTAATTATTTTCTCCTTGTCTTTCGCTCCGTCTTTCTATCGATCCATCTCTCTCCTGTCCCTGAGGCAGACAACTTCCCATCCCCCTGTCTCCATGTGCCTGTCTTTGGGTAGACTGGCATCTAGGATTGTGGTGAGAGTTGTGTGTGCATGTGTGTGTGTATGTGTGTGTGCATGTGTGTGTGTGTATGTGTGTGTG
>JACXGJ010017370.1:0-11252 GCA_016801105.1 Esox niger
GAGAGGGTGGATGGGGAGAGGGTGGATGGAGAGAGGGTGGATGGGGAGGGGGAAGATGTGGGAGGAAATATTTGGCTCAGGTTAGATACAAGATGCTGAAGCAGAATAAACATGTATTTATATGATTATAAACTTATACATGTCTAAGCTTGGCTAAATTCTGTGAATTACAGTGCCAACACCCCCATAAAAACAATAAAATATATTTTCTGTACAATTCAGTAAACTCTCTTGTCATAATTCAAAGTTTTTCATATTGTGCAAAGTAAAGAAAATCCATTTGGGAATCACAGGAAAACTATGGTTATTGCGTCATTATTTCCGTTTTTAACAGTGTTTAAAATTCCTCTCACTAATATCCATTGGGAATTCCAGTTCTGTCATTGTATTTCATTCCCTTGTGTGACTTTTGAGAGCAATATTTTATTTACATGACAGTTAATATGGTTTTGAGTATAATATTTCATTTTGTGTGAGAATTCTGGGGTGTGGTCAACATGGTGTGAGTTTGGAGAAGGGTGATTTGAGAAAAAGTAATACATGTTTTGTGAAAAATTGTGAGAAAAAAAATATTTGAATTACCTTAAACTGTAGGGTATACCCTGGCCTCAACGCCAGGTCCCTGGTGACAGCCACCCTGTCCCCGTCAGAGCGCCCAAACACCATGGCAGAGGGTGTGGGGGCACAGAAGCTGCCGTTCCTGTCTTTCTCCAGGCCCTCATTACCCAGCATCAGCCACACACTCATCTGGTTCAGCGGGTAGTCAAACGCAGGCTTCTCATAGAAGTTCTACAGGAGATCGACAGACAGATGGACAAGCAGACAAACAGACATAAAGATGGACAAGCAGACAGACAAGCACACAGAACGAAAGACAGAGACAGAAAAATACAGGTACATAACTGTCATTGAGCTGCGTGTATAGATAACTCAACTTTGAGCTACAAATAGTTCGAGTTTGGTATCATCAATTCAGAATGAGCTCAGATGTTCAGGCACGCACGACGTGCAATATTTTCAGTTGTTGTAACGTTAACGTGCTGGCTGTTGAATCCTAGATTGTGTGCCAAATACAGAATGCTTTGGTTATCATTTGCACCGATATCAGCAAATTATTTCCAGTTATTCACCGAGAGAGACTATCCAGACACAGCGTATGAAGTCAAGGACATGTTTTCCGAAACCCACAGCATGTGAAAGGTGTAGTGACCAGGTGAAAATGCAATATATCCTTCTTTTCCCTAGACAAAATACAAGTAAATGTCCAGTCATCTGAAATGATCTTCAAGTCACAATCCATTAAACACAGTGATTTACAATGATTATTTACAGTGATTTGTAAATAAATACTGTCTCTTGTCAGTGTTAACCAATCAGATTCCGAGATGCAGCAGTGTGGCGTGAGGAGAAACTGACCTGAGGCAGGGTGGGTTTGTTCTGACCCATGACAGACTGAGCTGAGCAGAGTAAGAATTTCATGATGGCCGTGGGTGGTGATGCCCCGAAAACGATTGTACGTCCTACGGCCACTTTGTGCTGTCCTACTATAAAAATCTCGCGGTCAGCAGTCGGTTCGTTTGTAGTTCGCAACCACAAGAACGGACTACATGCAGGAAAGCAAGCAAGCAAGCAAGCCAGCTAGTTATCGATCACTAAATAGCTGCTGACTTAGTGTGTAACTGAATCAAACCTCTCGGTTTAGGAAGGTGCGTTCATGAGCAACTGGTAAGTGGGAAAGTTCCTACCTCCAAGTGGGAGAATACACCTGAACGGTTTTTGCAAGCTCCGAGAAGTAACGTTAGGTTTGACATCACTAGACATGACAGCGTTTGGGGTAAACGTTTAAAAAACGCAATTAAGTCCTTACATTTGTTGATCTAGGTCGTAGTCTTAAGCGCAGGTGATTGTGATGTTAAAAGATACTTCGCGTTTTACTTTTGTGTATCTGGGGTAATGTTAGCCTTCTGGCTAGTTAGCCTTATTGTTACTTATCTGTCAATACTGTTGCTTGTTGTCATGTGAATGCTCTCAACTAAATCTTCTGAAATGAAACAATGTGTTATTAGTATAGTTATAATAAGTTACTATTTAAAGTATGTTAAAAAGGTGAATCATGTTTATGTCATGCATGCTTTTTTTTCTCATCCGCAATTCAAGTGGTTTTAAGCTACAAATCCTCCTAACTATTTAACTCAATGGCATTTGTGTCCTGGCATGTGGCCTTTGTACCCTAAACATTGTGATACCAGAAAGCCAAATGGTATTGCCCTTAAATGACGATTTCAAAGCCTGGACCTGTGGCAGGTGGGGTTGTTGTGACCAATGACAGACTGACCTGAGGCAGGGTTGGGATCGCCACGGGAATGATATGCTTCTCTCTCTCTGACAGTATGATGACATCATCGATGGCCCACTGGTCATAACCCTCCCCAGAGTGGAGGGGTTGCCACCATCTGAAACGGGTACAGGGAGTCTTGGAGGCCAGCGGCAGCTCGTAGTGAACAAACCTTAGAAGAGGAAACCAGACAGACGTTCACACAGTTATTCAGTCAGTCAGTCAATACTCCAGTCAGTCAGTCTCTCCCCTAATATTATTGCTTTATTTTTTTGCTTTATATACTGTATTTGTTTGTGTTAATTCTCACTACGTAGTTGTAGTGTGCCATTTATAAGCTTATTAAACTCATATGTATCTATAATATGCAACAATTCTAACAAATTGCTGCTAGTTTACATTGTTATGTATATTATGGCCATGGCCATACTTGCCATGTCCATAATGTTCAATATTACTACCCAGATTGCTGCTAGTTTATAGCACTCTTTTTCAACTGCTGCTAGTGTACAGTGTTATGTATATTATTCCTCTATATTTTGTTTGGCAATATTTTTGCATATATATTTTTCTTCTTTCTCACTACGTAGTAGTCGAGTGCCATGTCACAATAATTTCATTGTGCAGGGTGATGCCGGGTCGTTCAGTGCATATGACAAATAGACCATGAAACTTGTCATTTAATAATTAATTTGCTCTGAAAGTCAGCCAGATATCTGTCACTCCTCCCTCGCCCCCTCACCTGGGCTTGGTGAAGTCAGTGAAGTACATCTCAGCGATCAGTCCCCAGCTGATTCCTCCATTGTTACTGTACTGTAGAAGAACTCCCTCCTCCCTGCTGTCTGCCGTGTTACACTCCGCCCAGTCTCCACCCACACGCAGGTAAAACTGTACAAACTCCGCCCACTCTGTGTCCAGGTCATAGCTCACCAGCTGCCTCAGTCCAGCCTGAGAGATAAAGAGAGACAGACAGAGACACACACATGTTTAAGTCACCTAAAACCCCCTCTTTGTTCCAGATGCTATGGAATATAGAACATGTTTGTATTATTTTTTAGGTTAATTGTTTGCTTTTAACTGGTAATAGTGAAGGAATTTATTTGTGTCCCGATGGGGTGATTTTCCATTGACTCCTTAGCATAGATTTTGGTGGATAGAGTGACTTGTGGGCGTCTTACAGCAAAACTAAACACATTCACGTTTTCCAGAGACTATTTCAATAAACATTTTACTCAAGAGTTTGTAACACCAATGGTAATGACGATAGTCTATGTGACAAGACAACCATCACCGACGACTCTGGACGGATTCGGCTATATATAAGACTCTGTGTCTGAGCGGAAAATGAGGACCAGTGCGTTTCCCTTGCACTCCCCTTTCAATTGAATGTTCCCAAACGCATTTCTGTCACAAACAATTCAATATTTACAGACGTCTTAGCGGTGTCTGGTTAGTTAGGGCACCCCATCTCTGAGAAAAATATTGCATATTATTCATTATTGGTCATTATTTACTGGCTGGGTTGTCTGTTGGTGTAGCATTATTGCTGCTCTCTTCCTACCTTGCTGAAGTAGAGTGAGGACCCAGAGGAGACCACCCCACAGCCCATGTCAGGGGTCATGACCTCTCCACCAATAACTTCCTGCCATGCGGCCGAGAGGCCGTCCTGGGACTCAAAGTCTGATAGGACACTGGAGGAGAGAGGAGAGGAGGTCTGGCAGTCTGGGCCTGAGAAACCTTCATCACACCTGGAGAGGATGAGGAGAAGGAGTAAGAGAGAAGAGGAGGCAGAGACGAGGTGGAAGAGAGGATGACTGAATTACTTTTTCTGTTTGATAAGGAGTTGGAACCAGGAAATGATTAAGGATATCCTCATAATAGGTATACTGGAATACCTGTAGCCCTTTTGTCCGTGTGTGTGAATTTTCCGTGTGTGTGTGTGTGTGAGTTTCCGTGTGTTTGTTTTTTTCCCGTTTTCCATGTGTTCTGTGGGTTATGTTTGTTCCATGTGCTCCGGGTGATCTGTGGGTTATGTTTGTTCCATGTGCTCCGGGTGATCTGTGGGTTATGTTTGTTTCCTGTTTTCCATGTGTTCTGTGTGATCTGTGTGTGTCCACACTGACCTGCAGTGTCCGTGGTCACACCATCCATGGCCCCGGCACATCTGGGGGCACTGCTGTCCAATGTAGATGTCATCCAGAGCCCAGTCGTCCTGCTCCCCATAGTAGTTCTGGATCCAACGGAACCGCGTCGCACTGGACCTGAACACACCAGAACACACCCTCTTGAGAAAAACCCCAGAGTCATTTGTGTCTATATGGGGACAAATTGTATCAACCTGAGCAGCAACACGGCATTACTGAACATACGGGAAGAAACCAAAATGGAGACATGCACTGATCAATATCATATTATCCATTTCATGAAAATGGGCACATTGCAGTGTGCTTTCACTTTATTCCAGACAAAATTGTTTGTGATTGTGTATTGGATAGAAAGATGGTGTGTGTGTGTGTGTTGTCCACAGGATTATATCTGCAGAAGGAAAGTGTTCCAGCCGGGTCCCTGGGGAGTGTTCTACTACATGGCCCGGCAGGTGTGCTGGTAATCAACGGTTAGGGCTCCCCACACTCTCATGATCGCATGGCTGGTTTCCAACATCAGTGACCTGCATCGACCCAAACCCCAACCCTGATTACACAGAGGCGGACAGGAATTGTTGATCTTTATTATGGTACCATGACCTGTGACCTCAGAGTGTCTCATCACGGAGGGTATGAGATCAAGACATCTATTAAGGATTTTAGTTGTTTGTAGCAGCCAGGAAGGTGTGGATGGAGAGAGGGCTCTGGGTCAGTGTCCTACATTTCAGGACTGAAGGATGTGTGAATGTCTAGATTGGTGCGGTTGTGTGAATGTCTCAGTCTGTTGGTGCGGTTGTGTGAATGTCTCAGTCTGTTGGTGAGGTTGTGTGAATGTCTCAGTCTGTTGGTGAGGTTGTGTGAATGTCTCAGTCTGTTGGTGAGGTTGTGTGAATGTCTCTGTCTGTTGGTGAGGTTATGTGAATGTCTCAGTCTGTTGGTGAGGTTGTGTGAATGTCTCAGTTTGTTGGTGAGGTTGTGTGAATGTCTCAGTCTGTTGGTGAGGTTGTGTGAATGTCTCAGTCTGTCAGTCTGTTGGTGAGGTTGTGTGAATGTCTCTGTCTGTTGGTGAGGTTGTGTGAATGTCTCAGTCTGTTGGTGAGGTTGTGTGAATGTCTCAGTCTGTCAGTCTGTTGGTGAGGTTGTGTGAATGTCTCAGTCTGTCTGTCTGTTGGTGAGGTTGTGTGAATGTCTCTGTCTGTTGGTTAGGTTGTGTGAATGTCTGAGTTAGTATGATTTTGTGATTTTTTGTGTTGCTTGGTGGGATTCTATGAATATCCAAATTCTTCGGCATTTGCGGCGGGTATGTCCGAGTTGGTGAATATGGCTGTGCGAATGTCAGCGTAGGTTGGTTGTGTGAATGTTTGAGTCGATCAGTATGGTCTTGTGAAAGTCCGAGTTGGTCAGAGTGGTTTTGTTTACTGTCGAGATAAGCATACAGAACTCAGAGTTTAACGTAAATCAAAAATCAATGTCAAAGGAGGTCTATCCAAACGGGCCCCCCATGGAATTGATGAAACGTGAAAGGGTACCATGCTCTGTGTGGCAGGGGCAGTGTGATCCGCCTCCAGTCGGTGAACTCAGACGGGTGGTACACACTGGGGGCGGTGAACTCTGAGCAGCTGGTCATCCCCGGGAGACATGCCTGGTGAGGAAACACACATGGTAAGGCCCACAGCAGGGTTGGCGGTGTGCACGTTACAACGGTGACTTGGTGCTAGTTTGAATTCCAGAGCAGATGAGGTAATTGATAAATCTGTCATTTTGCCAATGAGCAAGGCAAATCAGGGACAATTGGGATATGCAAAAACTATTTGTGATTCACACAGCAGCGGAAATATCCCACAATTTTTGGAATACGGTACTGGACTGTCTTCCAAAAAAATCCTAGCCATTTCATATGTATTACCTAAGTACCCAAATCTTTGGCTGCTTCCATTTCTTTGAATGCCTTTATTGTGAAACACATAAGACACACGAGATCTACATGAGAACCAGAGGGTTGATCTGTATGTTTCTTCAACAATCCTTTGCTAGAGACGAGGTGAGCGGACCTCACAGCATCATGTTACTGGATGTCTGTTGACAGAACTACCGCCACATGCTGGACACGTCACATGTGCTTTCACCTCAGCCGTAGCAGTGTAGTTCATTTGTAAGATTATTAAATCCCATTCAGTCTCTGGATGCAATACAAACGATGAGGGTGCTTAGAGCCTTATGAATATTTATGAGGGAAATCTTTGTTGAATCGTGTTTTGATAATATGCCTACTTATTCAGTGTTACTGTGTATTTACTGATACTGAGGGATAATTAAAAAGTAATTGCTATACTTCCTCATTGTAGACCAAATTACATATATTACGTGTATATATAATTTATTTAAAATATTTATTTATTTTTATATATATATATGTTTTTTTTTTTTTACATTAATTATTAATAATTTAAAGATGTGTCATTATGTGCTTGTTATTACCAACATTGTAATAGAAAAATCTATGTTCATCATAATAAATAAATTGCTATGATGCTACAGTCCCCTCCAAAATTGGAACGGCAAGGCAAATTCCTTTGTTTTTGTTGGTCACTGAAGACATTTGGGTTTAAGATGAAAAGATGAGTAAGAGACAAAAGTTCAGAATTTCTGCTTTAATTTCCTGGTATTCACATGTACATGTGTTAAACAACTTAGGACATATCACCGTTTGTATTAGACCACAGCAATTTTAGGTGAGCAAAAGTAAAGAAACAAATAATCTTAAAGTAAATAACAAAATATTTGGTGGCATACTTGCAATAACTGCCTCAAGCCTGCGACCCATCGACATCACCAAACTGTTGCATTCTTCATTTGTGATGCTATTACAGGCTTTTACCGCAACTTCTTTCAGCTCTTGTTTGTTTCGGGTTGTTTCTCCTTTTAGTCTCCTCTTAAGGAGGTGGAACGCATGCTCTATTGGGTTAAGGTCAGGTGATTGACTTGGCCAGTCTAAAACCTTCCACTTTTTTCCCCTGATGAAGTCCTTTGTTTTTTTGGCAGTGTGCTTTGGGTCATTGTCCTGCTGCATGCTAAACTTCCTTTCAGATTAGTTTCAATGCATTTCTATGTAAATTGGCAGACAAAATGTTTCTGTACACTTCTGAATTAATTCAGTTACATCATCAATAAATATTAATGAGCCTGTTCCAGAAGCAGCCATGCACACCCAAGCCATGACATTACCTCCACCATGCTTCAAAGATGAGCTTATATGCTTTGGATCACAAGCGGTTCCTTTCTTTCTCCACACTTTGGCCTTTCCATCACTTTGGTTGAGATTCATCTTGGTCTCATCAGTCCATAAGATTGTGTTCCAGCACCTTTGCGGATCATCTTTGTACTCCTTTGCAAATTTCAATCTGGCCTTCCGATTCTTACTGCTGATGAATGGTTTGCATCTTGTGGTGTGGCCTCTATATTTCTGGTCTCTGAGTCTTCTTCAAAAAGTGGTTTGTTATACCTTCACCTCTCTTCAACCTCCTGCACTGTGGAGGTTGTTGGTGATGTCACTTACTGATGTTTTCGGGGTTGTTTTCACAACTCTCACAATATTTCTGTCATCAATTACTTGTTTTCCTTGGCCGCCCTGTTTGACGTCTGTTGCTCAGTACACAAGTAGTTTCTTTCTTTTTCAGGACATTCCAAATTGTTGTGCTTGCTATGCCCAATGTTTGTCTAACGGCGCTGGTCGATTTTCCTTCTTTTCTCAGCATTGTCAAATGGCTTGCTTTTCTCCCCCAGACAGCTCTCTGGTCTTCATGTCGGTTTATCCTCTTTAACAAAAAATGCAGTCTTTATTGGTTTAAATCAAGGATGTAAACTTAAGACTAGTCATCCAGAGCTATTTTATGTTTGAACAATCAACCTAAAATACAACACCTGGGCAACAAGAAACATCTGTCAGTAACATGTTCTAATAGTTTTGCTCAAAGGGTGGTATGTCCTGAGTTGTTTAACACATCTAGATGTTAATACTGCAAAATGAAAGCTGAAATTTTTTACTCTATTCTCATATTCATCTTTTGATCTTAAACCCAAATATCTTCAGTGAACAACAAAAACAAAGGAATTTGCCTTACCGTTCCAATGCTTTTGGAGGGGAATGTATATTTATCAGCCAGGGTGACATCCTGAGGAACGTTTCACTAAACAACAACACATCTAAGATCATTAACAAACACAACAGTTGAACCAGAACTGGGAAATGATCAGCGGTGGAAAACTGGTTTTGTTAAGCATATAAACCAATGAACATTCTCCTATTTAAGTAATCTATCTGGATTTTGCTTATAGGACAAGATTAAATGCATTGAAGTATAGTTAATTAACTGGCACATTAATGAATCAGGACTCGAATATGGAATATGTTAGAAATATATAGAATATGTAGAATATATAGAATATGTTAGAAATGTTTGTTTCCCTTTATTCCATTCAACTCACTACTACCAATAATGGTCCTACCAATGGCATCTGCATCATGAAGTTGATCATTTATTACATAATCATTTAATTAAAATACAGCGCCGGGAAAAATGAAGAGACCACTGCACCTTTTTCTTTCCTTTCCAAAAATGTCAAAAAGGAAGGTTGTGAGTGAGGAACAGAAGGGTTAGAATTAATACACCACTGCAAATTGAAAATTTTTGCCCCTCCCTCAAAACCTTCCTTAGGAACTTTTTTGGAAAGGAGAGAAAAAGGTGCAGTGGTTTCAGATTTTTTTCCGGAGCTGTAATTTAACTGCTTCCTCACCTCTTTGACCAGGTGCCAGGTGAGGCCGTGATTAGTGGAAAACTCTAGGCGGACTTGTGTGTCAATGTGGGGGGAGGGGTCTCTGCCACAACCCATGACCAATGAGAACTGCAGTGTGTAGGACGCTCCAATCTGCATCGACTGGGTCTCCACGTAACGGATACTGGAACCAGGGTTGGGCTCCCCGGAGAAACTACAACACGTAAAAAAAAACATTAGGAGTTAGCCTTAAAAATAACAAATGCTGCTTTTCAGCCCCAGGGTGGATAGTCCAGTACCTGAGAGTCCAGTCGTGTTCGCAGTAGGGCTGGACGTGTCCCAGGTAGAAGCCCAGACTCTGGGTGACATCCAGCACATTACTAAAGTCCAGACTGATGGTGTTGAATAGCACAGAGGTCATGGTGATCTCATCGACCGCCCAAACGTCATGTCCCCGGCCGGAATGGTACGGCTGCCACCAGCGGAACTGAACGCCAAACTTACGGGCACCAGGAGGCAGTTCTACAGATACTATCCTGGAGAGGAGAAAAGAAGGGATATGTGGGGACATGAAGATAGGATTTTATTATCAACCTCCCCTGTCCCACACAGAACCCATCAGGAGTGGAGGGAGTCACAGAACCCGACAGCCAATCAGGAGTGGAGGGAGTCACAGAACCCGACAGCCAATCAGGAGTGGAGGGAGTCACAGAATCCAACAGCCAATCAGGAGTGGAGGGAGTCTCAGAACCCAACCGCCAACCAGGAGTGGAGGGAGTCACAGTACAAAACAGGTGATCATGAGTGGAGGGAGTCATACACAGCTAAGTCTAACTACACTTGGAGAGAAAGTGTGCATGCGTGTGTGTGTGTATGTGTGTTTGAGACAGTTAAAAAAATGCTTTTAATGTATCCAGTGCTAATGGAGACCATAGTGCAGGGAGCTAGACAAGTAATCTACAGGGAGCCAATGACTCATTTAGTACTGTCTGCTGTGTCTGGTAATGAAGACAAACAGCTCCAAAACACACACACACACAGACACACACACAGACAGGCCTGTGTGTGTACCTGGGTTCGTGGAAACCCTGGTAGGAGTAGTGCTGGAGCAGGTTCCAGGTGATGCCATTGTCTGAGGAGTAGTGCAGCAGGACGCCCTCTCCTGGCTGGTCAGGGGCAGGACAGGAGCTCAGGCTGCTACGACTGCCCAGACGCAGAGTGAACTGGAGATACCTGGGGGCGAGGGAGCGGAAGGGAAGGAGAGAGGAGAAAAAGAGGTGGCAGGGTGATGAATGAGAAGATTAAACAAATGAGGACAGATTTAGATAGAGGAGAAAACATGAGAAAAAGAGAGAGACGGACGGAGGAAGGGAAGGGGGCAAGGAGGTAGAGAGAAAAGGGGGAAGAAAGGGTTAGAGAATGTAGACATCAGATCCATTTGCACACCGTGCATTCATGTGTCCCTGAGAGTTTGTCAACCAGGGAAGAGACATTAGCACCCGGTGGGCTGTTGTAACCCCCGCTCCCTGTGTCCTTGGCACTGGCTCTGTGTGCTCCTGGTCCAGTTTCCCCTGGCAGGCAGGTGTTTACTCAATCGGAGAGGAAACTGGTGTTAAATATGGCCCTCAGCTGGCACGCAGGGAGCCGCGGCAGGCATAATCAATCAAACACAGATGCCATCTAATCTTTGTCACCTTCTCGCTCGTTCTTTATTTGCTCACACCCCTCCTGTTATTCCAGCCCATCTCTGAACCCTGGGCTGTGATACAAAGGAGGGTGGACAGGTGACTGTTTGGAACTGCTGTACCGATCAGAGATGTGTTACAGGGGAGGGGGAAAGGTGACTCTTTGGAACAGCAGTACTGATCAGAGATGTGTTACAGGGGAGGGGGAATGGTGACTCTTTGGAACAGCAGTACCGATCAGAGATGTGTTACAGGGGAGGGGGAAAGGTGACTCTTTGGAACTGCTGTACTGATCAGAGATGTGTTACAGGGGAG
>JACXGJ010017372.1:0-11253 GCA_016801105.1 Esox niger
CCACGCTGACACCCAACAGGAAGTTACCCACACCACGCTGACACCCAACAGGAAGTTACCCACACCACGCTGACACCCAACAGGAAGTTACCCACACCACGCTGACACCCAACAGGAAGTTACCCACACCACGCTGACACCCAACAGGAAGTTACCCACGCCCCGCTGACACCCAACAGGAAGTTACCCACGCCCCACAGACACATTACAGTATGACACGCACTCCCCTCCACCATTGACCCAGGTGTCCCAAAGCAGAGGGAGTGAAAATACTTGATGCTCTATGGGCTGATTATTGACACTTCAACTTTGACTGAGCCAACAATGCTGATAGGTTCGAAGAGAAGTGGAATTCTTTAAGGCTCCATGATAGTGTCATGTTTGTTTTGTTCATTTGAATTTCCTGATAATTGTATAATGTAAATGTGGGACATGAGAAACATCATTCAGGTCAAGTAGATCCTCATCCCTCTATGTTATTCAACGTCTGAGTCTTCTAAGCAACACGTTGCAATGAAGGGACCTCTGACCAAGTTGGTATGGGCAACAGTCAAGGAGGTTGTTTATAAATCACACACTCACGTGCACACACGGTTCCTGGCCCAATTTAATTAAGTAGTAATTCCAGCACTCAGGAATGTTGACTTCTGGAAATAAGTGTGGAAATATGTTGCTGAAACCCTTCAGTCCTGAGCATTGTTCGTGCTCCAGCCTGTTGAAGCCAGGGAGTGAGGTGGCTTGGTAGACAATAGCATGTTTGGATGTAAAAGAAAGGCTACACATTGATAAGCAGTCTATATAATACACAATCAAACTCTCTTTCCACCTCACACACTGACAGGAAGACACCAGGAGCCTCATTCACACAGGGTCCCTGTGAACAGTCTGTGTTGCTCTCTGTATCCAGCTCCAGCATTCCCAGTCCAGGGCTTTCCCAACGGTTACCCGGGATATCCCATGACCGCTGATTCCTCCCAACCCTCCCTGACCGACGACCCCCATAACCACAGCATCATGGGCCTAGATGACCAGGTAACACTTACTTCTGACCTCCCCCTTACACATCATGACCCCTCACCTCCCCTTTACACTTCACGATCTCTAACCCCCCTTTGACATGTCATGATTCCTTCCCTCCCCGCCAGACATCATGCCAGACTCCTCATCTCTCCTCACATGGCACTGTGTCTGAAATGCTAGGGGAACGTTATTGCAGAGTCCACGTTAATCTCTTTTATTATCTCGCTGCGTCTCGCTGTCTTATTGTGTGTCTCTCTCTCTCTCTCTCTCTCTCTCTCTCTGCAGGCTCACACCTATGTGAATACTGTTACTGTGGATGGGGAGCTCTCCAGTCGACACTGTGTCCACACTCTACCTGAGGTAAGGCCCACCCCCTTCCCAGAGTCCACCCGAGGTCCAATGCCTGTCGGCGGCCAAGGAAGCGGGCAGGCCGGCATGCACTGCTGCCCCCTGGAGGAACAACGCAAGGAACCCCAGGTCTTCCTCCAGCCCTCCTCTCAGGAGGTCAAATTCATGCTGGGACCCACACCCGCGCAGCGCCACCTGCTGGAGAGGGAGAGGGAGAGGCACGGGGGCCACAATCCCCATGTCATGCACTCCGTGGAGGGCGCCACGGGCTCCGAGACGGAGGGGGACGAGCCTCCCCTGCACATGTGCAACTCCCACTCCTACCACCACCCCCACTACCACCACGTGATGCACCGCCACCCGGGCCACGAGCACCCGGAGGCCTGCCAGGGCAGCCAGCTCACCTACGAGAACATCAACGGCCTGAGGGGGGGGCGCCGGCAGAGGCTCAGCCCCAGCAGCGTGTCCCAGTCCGTGGGCTCCAGCAGCAGCAGCAGCACTACCGGAGACAGCCACCCGCAGTCGCACCCCCTCCACCCCCACGTCCCGTCCTCGCTGCCCCCTCAGGGGTACCCCTGCGAGCGGGTCGCGGCGATGGGCGGGGGCCACCGGCGGACCGCCCTGCTGAACTACGAGAACCTGCCGTCGCTGCCGCCCGTGTGGGAGTACCGCGCCCTGCAGAGGGACGAGCGGCAGGACGAGGAGGACGACGAGCAGGACGAGGAGGAGTACGAGGAGGAGGAGGAGGACTTTGACGAGTCCGAGTTCTCCGAGGGCCCGGGCACGCCCAACGGGTACCACCAGGACGGGCTGGGCAGAGGCGGGGTCCACCGGGATGCCCTGCAGAACTACGTCAACACGGAGCAGGTGCAGCCCAGTCGGCTGCGACACCCCTGCCCCCCTCCCCCCCAGGCCTGCCACCAACAGTCGGATCGGGGGGGCCGAATATTCAGCTTTGACTTCCGCAGGCGGCCGGGGGGAGGGTTTGGTCGGGGGGAGGGCTGCGAGCACGGTCACATGCCCCCGTCGAGGCAGCTCAACTACATCCAGGTGGATCTCGACGCGGAGCCGCCGTGCCAGGCCCTGGACGGGGCCGGAGGGGGGGGCACCCAGTCTCAGCCCCAGCCACTACAACCACATCACCAGCGCCTGCCGCCCCTCAAATGTGGCCCCCAGCAGGCCCCGAGACGCAGCGAGTTCTACGCCGTGATCGACCTGAAGAAGACAGCAGCCATGTCAAATCTGCAGAAAGCCCTCCCTCGGGATGATGGGACCTCGAGAAAGACCCGCCACAACAGTACAGATCTGCCGCTGTAGACGCAGTGAGACGGGCAGAAGGAGACGGGGATGAGTAGAGGTAGACAGGTTTGGGTGGACAGACAGGTACGGTCTTCAACTCAGCAGCACATGGACCCACACTGTCATTCAGCCATCCGCCTGTACAGTCCAGAGCAGCTGGATGATATCCAGTTATCTAACTGAAACCTACCCATGCATAGTCCACTTTATGGAGCAAGATTGGTAAGCCCTTTGGTTTGGAGTTGCCATGTAATGTGTAACTTTGACTGTGGCGAGATGCTGTCTGAGTTAGCAGCAGAAGCCTTGGTTGTGGCTGGCTGGGTTTGTGGTTAAGCCCTTAGCCTACAATTCTTTTTAGTTTTGGCTTGTGTTTTTCTTTGAGCTTTGTGGTGGTTGCATTGAGTGCTATGGTCCTGGGTTTGGTTCAGGATGGGAGCAGGAATAGATAAGTCGTGTCTCGAACTTGTATTTGACCAACGTTAGTTGGTTCCAGATACTGTGTAAAATTATTGCCCATCACAAAGTAGCTAGATAACTCATTTCATTATCATTCAGTGTTGTTGTTTTATTTATTGCATATCCCTGTTTACAAACACGGACTTCTATTGAGTTGTACTGTTTACAAACATGGACTTTAACTAGTCCACATTGTCAATTTTACTAAACATTTTATGATATGAAAACAAGTTTGTTTTCCCTCAATTTAATTCTAATAACGTGCATTCTTCACTTCACAAGCACTACTTCTGGCCCTGTGACTGGTAGAAAGGACAGTTGATGAAGTATCTGCCCTCAGGAATTAGTACGGATAAGTACAGTTTGCACATTATCCTTTGGAATTGTAGCTAATCTTACCCATTATAATATTTTTAGTCAAAAAAATACAACAGAGAAAAAAAATTCTAATGAATAGATTTTCACTCTCCAAAATATTTAATATCATAAATGTTTCACGTTGAAATTACATTTTAAATTGTAGTAACAGTTTTCCCTGATATTGTCTTGCCACAGGTTTAGCATTCTCTTCTGCCATCAAACACAAACAAACAAACAATCAAACACACACAAACCTGGGGTTGGAACTTAAATGATATCATCATTGTTCAGAGCAGAACCCTTCTTTATTTTTCACAGTGTACCTAGCAGCCAAAAAGCCTGAACTAATTCAGTCCTAAAAGAAAACTAATTTGTATAGTTTATTTCATTAATTTGTTTACCAAATTTATTTCATTACTTTGTTTACCAAATTTATTTCATTAATTTGTTTACATTTACATTTAGTCCAGCAATTAGGGAAGATAGTACAGTTTGGTAAGGAACAAGTAAGATAATTGTTTATATGTTTAATTGGGCAGATAAGCGCAGTGGGGAGATGTAACACATTTTAATTGTGTGGAGAGAGTGAGACTAAAGTGTAATGGAGGAGACTTGGCTTGTAGTGCTGAGCATGATGGGAATTCTAATGAGTTTAGAAATTAGAACTTCACCGAAATATAAATTACTGGATTTCTTAAAATCTGAAATATTTTTTAATCTAAAAATTATATTAAGTGGTTCTCAAGATTTTTAAATAAAGGTTCTGTTCTGGAACATGAAATCACTTTAATTCCTCATTCGGTTTATGTTCCTCTAGAATTGTTGTTCTTTTCTGGGTTATGGTTTTGTTCCCTAAACCCTGACGCACACACGCGATGAAATTGCATTAAATTTGAGGACCAGAATTGCAGTACCCTTAAAAACAATTTCCCCTGCCTCCTAGCCCCTAACCCTAGATGTTTGACTTCATCTCTATGCTTACTCACACTAACATCAGTAACCTAACTATTAAGACAAAACTTAACCTAACCCATAAACCTAAATGTTAACTGCTAAACCTAACGTCTTAATCTAAATTTTAAAAAAATGTCATCACTTAAATAGTGTAAAATTCATACCGGTCCTCTCTTTTACAGCAGTTTGAACACACACACACACACACACACACACACGCGCACACACACACACACAGGTGCACACACAGTATAACAATTTAGTCAGGTTGAATTGATCTCTGACCAGATATCATTCCACTTTTACAAGAAATTCATGTCTAATTACAAAACTTTGGTTACATTTGCACTTTTTATCTTTGGGGTTCGATACTGGCCACTAAAGTCCCCACAGTGTAGAATTCCTCTGCTCTGCAGTAGTGGAACTGTATCATTGTGATCTGATGAAATCTGTAGAGATAGCAACTTTTTACAGAGCAGAAGTTGATAGTCTGTGTTTAAAGGCTTGAAGATAATAGTAAAAGAACCACACATATATTACTGGTTTATTATTTTAGTAAGTATCAGATTGATGACAGAGGGCTATCGACTGAGAGTTAGTTGAAAGAGGAATATATCAGTATATGTTTAATGTTAGCTGTTTATGGAAAGTCTTATATCAGTGAGCATTTGGCTGAAATAATTTTTATTTTTAATTTATTTATTCAGTCATCAAAATGTCTATAGTAATTGTTTTCACACACAAATATGTATGACCAGTTTTTGTAATCCTGTCAGTTGGTGACTTGGAGACCAAACTTTCCCCAGTCTCCTACACACCGTCTGATACACCATTGTAATATCATTGTTATGACTGTAATTAATAACATAACATTCTCAAGAAGAACGACTGTATTAACATTTTAAAGTGCCAAATCTTACTGTTATCTGTATAAACAATATGAATCGAAACAATGTGCCAATAGGATGTGTAGTACAGAATCTGAGGGCTAGGAATCTTGGAGTTAGCTTACTTGTCATAAACCAAGATGGAGAGGGCTCACGCGCTGTGTACAGATGCTGTACCCTAATTTGATCATCTACCTGAAATGTACTTTACGTTTAAAACAACCAAAATGTCTAAAGTTTGGAATTTGTCAACAGATGGCTAGCTAGTAATTATATCCCTGGGACAGTAACTCAAAGGTTGCTGTTTGAATCTCAAAGTCGACATGGTTATAAATCTTCCTTTAAGTTACTCCCAATAAGGGCATCTGCTAACTGGAAGTATTGTATTTCCACTTTCAAATGTTTGTCTCGATTTTATACAACAAAAAAATCTATCAAACAATTTGACTACTTTTAACGATTTATAATCAAATTATTACTTCACATGTCTTTTGCTGCTGGGTTTTCTTCCTACTGTGCCAAACTTAGTCAAAATAAGATACTTTATCTATGTCAATAATAGGAGTGCTGGTCTAGGACCAGGTCTCGTCTGTACATGTAAACTTGTTGATTATGATCTAAATGGCAAACTGATCCTAGATCAACATTCCTACTCTGTAATACATAAAGCCTCCGGGTTTTCTCTGCTAACCATGTGTACTCCGTAAAAAAAATATTCTAGCTGATGAAAAGGGTCACAGGAGACACATTTCGCCTCATAGGTTAGGCTTGTACATTGACAGCCATATTGGAGTGAGACAAAGGATTGGTTCTATCTATCTGGTTATCAAAGCTCCAGTGGTTTTATGCTGCTATAGACATATTGAAACAGTATGTAAGCTATTTTCCATTGTAAACCTTGAGACGCTCAGGAGAGGTTGGGCTTTTGGTTTTTCACTTTGTTGTTTGGTAAACAGAGCTACCGTTCTATTATTCACCCAAGAGCACTGTGTCTGTGCTACCTGTAAGTCTGTTGTTTCTAATTTTCATTTATCCTGCATTGATGGGATAATCCTTATACCAAACCTTGTTTTCATTCCAATCTGGCAGTATAATCTGAAGTGGAGGCTGAAGGTGCAGTACTGGTCCAGCAACTCTAACACCTCATACCTGCTTATTTAATCAGATCGGAAAGAGCTATGTATGTCTCCTCACTGTACTATATGTGGGCATCTGTCAAGCAGGGATCTAGTTATTGGGACATATATATTTTCATGATACATTTGGAGGGTGTTTACATTTCGCAATAATGGTTTAATAGAGTGGCATTGATAAAGAAAATGAGATTGACCACCGTGTGTTTGGATCAGGTGTTGTTATTGATAGATCTTCAGGTTTGTTGTATTTGTTCTCCTGTTTTTCATGTGAATCAGCATTGGTATATAAGACCCTCCTCTCAAGCCCCTGTTGATAATATAACTTTACTATGGTGTAGGACTACCTGGTTAGATTAGAATGTGGGGAGATGTAAGTTTTGATTTTCTTGATTGTCTTATAGAGCAGATTTGTGCTTACTTAAAACACCTTAATGAATTGTGTCATAAGTGACTGTTGCCAAATCGGGCCGTGACTGTACCAGTATACTTTGGTATCATAGCAAGAAAACGAAGCAGAATTAACTTTTCTAGGAAACTAATGTCGGGAACAACCATCAATATGTTGTCATTCAGTCACATTTATTTTCCCAGTACTATATGTGAAAGGAAACTGTGTTTTAAAGCACTATGGAGTTTGGTCTCCATTGTATTTTCATTTTTGCCATGTGATTACTGTTACCGTCACCACCCTATTGCCAAGCTTTCTGGACCATGTGTGGCTCTCGAATGTTGTCGCCTTTTAAAGGGCCAAGTTAGGTATCAGGAGGCACGTGGCCAAAATATCTGGGTACTGTGCTTGTGCTGATACAGTGGGTCATGACAGTTGATGTATTCATTAATCAAGCAAGCAAGGTTTGGGTCATATGCAGGGCCTTTCAAAGTCTGAGAGGATTAGAATTCTCAGAATTCTCAACATGTGTGGACACTTCTTATGAAAAGACCACAAGTCATATTGTTGAATGAACATATTTTAAAAGTATGTTTACTGATGTATGTTGATTTTTGTCTGGGTAATCTGAGACAAAATATCTACAGTCTATTAGGTTATTATTAACCTGACTTCCAGTTGCGGGTCTGTTTTTTGTGGTCTGTATTTCCAGTTTGTAATTTCAATACTGGCGCAATTTGCTCAAGAGAAAGCATAAAACCGTGGAATATGTAATCAATGGCTGAGCAAAACTGAATGTAGCCAATCTAATTTTGTTCCTACAGTCAGCTGGCAAATTTCACAATAAATGCCCCCCTCTCACCTGTTCAATCCAGTGTTTGTCAGATGTCACAGTGGTTGACTACTAAATTAACCACACAAATGGAAGAATGAGGGAAAGAATGTTCTAAACACTGACAGAACAAGTGATGTGCAATACTTTTTTTAATTCATTGATATTTTATTCATAATTAATTGAGGCATATTGTTTCTGCTTATAGCCAGCAGAACATACTTAGGTCAGCAATACTTGGTTCATACATTTCTTACATATTGTTTATCACATGCAGTGTGTCAAACAGAAAGACAAGCTGAAAGTGCAATACAGATCCCAAAAGGTTGTGTTACTACTTTGCTATCATTTAATTTCTAATTTCTTCTCCGCTTCCTACCAGTCGAAGAAAATAACACTCAGACAATCGTTTACTGACCTTAAAGTGATATTCTGTCAAACAGTCTGGTTTGTAGAGACTATTCTGGCTTTATTGTGTCGACTTGTGTCAGACTCTTAATTAACTAACTTTTCAACATTCAGGTGTTTAGTGTAAGGTTAATCTGAATTGAGTTGCAAACTGATGTTTAATTTTTTGTATTTTATTACATTTAAACTGGCCACACCCTCAATGGAATCAGCATTTAAACTGAATTTGAATTGCTCCATTTTTGTACCCAGTTTTATGCTTGAGCAAGGTCATATCTGTTCAGATAAAATGTTTGAATTCAATATGAATTAGCTGCACACAACAGGAATCGGGATTTCAGTTTAATTATAAATATATTTCAAGGAATAATCTACATATCACCTAGTTATCAAGATGTTCCAAAGACAAAACCCACACACATTACCTGTCAAAACTTTGCACACACCTACTCATTCTTTCTTTTTACTATTTTCCACATTGTAGAATAATAATTTAGACAACAAAATGACAAAATAATTAATGGAATGATGTAGAAACCAAAAAAGTGCTGAAAATACATACATACATTTTAGAATATTGGCTTAGATAACAGCTTGGCACACTGGCAAACTTCACCACACTAGTCCCCTATAAACATCAAGCAACAGTCTGATAACTAGCAAAGTGAATGTCCTACAAATGTCCCATTAAAGTCTTCAAATGGTTCTCAGTGGTTCTCAGTTTTCTCCCAACATTTGTGCAACAATATTGGAAAAATCCTTGAAGGGAGGTAATAGGAATGACCCAAAATATATTAGGACATCCCCTGTTTCCTGGGATTATTGTCACATACAGTCCTGTGAAAATATAGGTACATCGCCTGGAAAGTTGTTTTAAAAAAAGTGGACATAAAGATATTTACTATTCACTTACCTTATTCATAATAAATAACCCTGAAAGATTATACTTTACGATTGATCAAAAATCATCAGAAAGGATTTTCATCATGCAAAAGAAATTATCAAATGTCTAATTTCCCCCCTTTTGGCTGAAACAACGTTTGTGCAGTATCTTTGTGACAGTTTGCTATATCTTTTCAAAATCAATTGGGGCAAGAATAGCCTGTAGATCCCTTGATATTATCCTGTTGTTTTAACAGACTTCTATGAGCATCTTTTCTTCAGCTCTTGGGCTGGATTTGGTGGGTTGGCCTGTCCTATGTAGATTGCCAGTAGTCTGGACTCCATTTGTAGATGATCCGTTGGACAGTGAAATTATGTTCTTAGAATGGTTTGGAAATGGTTCTGGAACCCCTCTGAGCCTCATCAGTAATCTCATGGCATCAATAATCTTTCTTCTGTGGACCTCTAATAGGTCTTTTGATCTTAGCATGATGTGTTACCACTCAACCTTATGGTTAGCATCAAACAAAACTACGTTTCTAATCCTTATGGAAGGCTGGACCCTCCCAGGTTACTGATGTTCTAATCGTCGGCCCCTTTTTTGTGCAACAAATTCTAGTTTTTTACTACTTTATTTGACAGTAACAGTAGTGGTGTACTAACTTTTTCTGCGTAAAGGAATTATAAGACATTCAATGCACATTTGGTTTCAAAGTTGTATGTGTTTTTTGCGATTGGTTAAATTGGGTTACCTTTATCAATTAATGTGGTTGGAATTTAATTAAAATATGTGAAAAAATACAACTTTCTAGGGGGTATACTTACTTTTTCCTAAGAATGTATGTTCCTTAAACCCCCCCAAAAATATTAACGGTCAAGGATTGGCAATTAACACATGATTTATGCTTTCATAATAAATAATAGAAGCCAAACTACATTTTTCACCGCCTTATTATGAACTACACATTTGTGGCTATGTTGAACTAATAAAATAACATTTAGTTGCATTCGAATATAACATTTTTATGTGTTTGCCTGCTTTTCTTTAACACATTTTCAAATGTCTGAAAGAGATCACCATCAGATGGCATTTCCTACCACAATGCTGGGATTATCTCAAATAATACATTTTCCAGAATTAACTAATTGCCATTACATTACAAAGGTACAAACAGTAGCAAGATATGTTACAGAGTATTGGTACTGTACTTTGATTTCTTAATGTATTTATTTTTCATTGAATGCATGATGGTGGTGATCATCCAATGACATGCCAACGCTCTTTCAGTCAAATGAGACCAATGGAAACATGCTGAACCTGTATATGTTAACCTGTACGTTAAAGGAGATAATAGTGTGTACCTGATGGAATACTTGTTTATTCATTGATATAATGGTGAGGTAGGCCAAAATAAATTACTGTGATGTACACTAACATTGAGTGCCAAATGTCCTTCAGTACTATGACTTTGACTAAAGGCCAGGGATACACCTGCCTGAGAACTCTATAGGACTCTTCCCAAGAGACATCTTTGACAATGTCTCTCACCCTGGTGTTGGTTTTACCTGCGGTATGAATGTAATAAGCAAAGTGATATGGTTTAGCTGAGGGATAACTATGCTTAATGTTTCTATTCTTGCTGAAAACAGAAAAAAGTGAGTGTTCAAAAGTTATGTCTCAATTTAAAAAATTTGCAATCTGATTTTCTTCGTATATTTGCATTTCTTGTAAGTATCTTGTATGTATCTCTTTGTATGTACATATACTGTATGTATGGGTACGATGCAGTGAAGGTCTTCTCTTGTCTTTATTAGCTACTGTAACTAAGCTATTTTTTCTACATCTGTTGAAATTCTCAAAGCAACTTATAGCATCTCAGTATATTTGGGGGAGAAAAACATTCCATATACCATCACTCTGAGAGAAGATGACCAGCATAATACAGGATGTTGTCTGCACCCGTCCCCTGACCCCCCTCCCCCGTCCCATTACAAAACTAAACAGGCATGCCATTTGGTAAATGTTACCATTTTGGTGAATACCATAGTGGTGAATGCATGCCATTTGGTAAATGTTACCATTATGGTGAATACCATAGTGGTGAATGCATGCCATTTGGTAAATGTTACCATTTTGGTGAATACCATAGTGGTGAATGCATGCCATTTGGTAAATGTTACCATTTTGGTGAATACCATAGTGGTGAATGCATGCCATTTGGTAAATGTTACCATTTTGGTGAATACCATAGTGGTGAATGCATGCCATTTGGTAAATGTTAC
>JACXGJ010017373.1:0-11251 GCA_016801105.1 Esox niger
TGTAGGCAGCAGGTGTTTTTCTAGGAATGCTGTGTTGTTTTTCCTCCATGCATGACGCCCCTTGTTATGTCCAAATAACTCAATTTTAGTTTCATCTGTCCACAGCACCTTATTCCAAAAGTAAGCCGGCTTGTCCAAATGTGCTTGAGCATACCTCAAGCGGTTTTGTTTGTGATGTGGGCGGAGTAAAGGCTTCCTCTGCATCACTCTTGCGTACAGCATCTCCTTGTGTAATGTGCGCGCAATAGTTGTACGATTCACAATGACTCCATCTGCAGCAAGATCAAATCTGTCCTTAGATTTTCTGACAGATTCCCCCCCCTTCACAGGGCCATACCACCATCCTGGTTGTTGTGGACCAGGTTTTGAAAACCTGTCGCCTCTTGACTCCGGTCTTCCCACGGCCCTACAGACCGCTGAGGCTCTATTTACACACGTCTTGGGTTGCCCGAGGATATAGTGTCGGACCGGGGCCCCCAGTTCACCTCCAGAGTTTGGAAGGCATTCATGCAGCACCTGGGGGTCTCGGTCAGCCTGACCTCAGGCTACCACCCCCAGTCCAAAGGGCAGGTGGAACGCGTGAATCGATCCTACTGCCAGGACCGGCCTGGGGAGTGGGCAGAGTTCTCTGAACTCCCATCACCATTCCTCCACGGGCATATCCCCGTTTCAGTGTGTCCTGAGCTACCAGCCGGTCCTGGCACTCCAGGTCGGAGTCTTTTTGTGTTAGAATTCAGCTGTGCTACATTAAAAGTATTGAAATTGACTGCGACTCCGACTCCTCAGTCCACTGCTTCTCTACTTGTACAGCTGACAGTGTGGTTCTTTCAGTGACAGGTTTCACAAATTGTGTGACAAAGATTTTGTGTTTAAGCAGTTGGAATTTGTTTGCATTTGTAAAAGCTTGTTTAAAAAATAGTTATAATTTTTGGAGCACACCAAATAATAATACTTGAAATAACAATATAATTTCTCCTTCGGAGAACCCTGTTAGAAATCAGCGGTTACGTATAGTGGTCAAATAATGTAGAGCCCGTGTAAAATCGAGGGAGAAGTTCGTTCAAGTTTATTGGAAAATTGCAGCACAGATGTCGTTCAATGAACGTTCCATTGTTTTCTCACTGTGAAAATAGTTGCCAGCTAGCCTATACATTTAAGGCGTTTCTACCTAACACCGATCGTGTTTCTAGAAGTTAACCCCCATGTTAGATGGTCAATGTAAACACTCCACATTCCTGAGAGAGAGAGATAATAAACACAGTTGTCTCTGTTGTTCTCATTAACTAGGCACATTCACTTCCAATGAAACATACTTTCATATTGTCATAATACTGTGTGAATATAAAGCTCAGATTTCACACCCACCCCTTGTCAAGAAAGAAAAACAAGACATATTGATAACACAATCAATAAAATTAACATGACCCACACCGAATGTGCAGGAAAGGCACAAGAACATATACATAAAAGTTAGACAAAAAATAAAACAGAACGATCAGGATGGAAGTGGTCGAGAACAGTGCAGTAATGCAGAAAAGGACAGGGGCAGTCACAACACAACAAGCAACCTCGGCGAGAGCACAGACCAAAAACAGAAGGAAGGACACCAGAAAGGTGGCCATCCCACAACCGACACCCCCCTATTGAACACCACTTACAATCATCATTTGGGCACGGTTGATGTGAATGGGAATGCAGTCCAGACACGACAGTACAACGGACACGAGCAGCAAGACACCGATGGACACAGCAACAGAACAACTGTACAAGGAGGCAAAAGATCATCACACATGCAACAATTGGAGCATTGAGTTTAAACAGGAAACCACCCCATTTTTTCAAACACTGAGGACAACCAAGTTGTAAGCCCCAAATCATCGAAGCTGTAATTGTGAAATTTAGCACCCTCTTCTCGGACCTTACCAGCCAAATCCAGTACACCGTCAGACTCGTCAGGAATATACGTACAGCATTCAGTACCTACAATAGCACATGTACTCCCCTCCCCAACAAGTAATCCAGAGCCACACGATTCTGCATTGCCATAGTATGCATAGCCACCATTTCAGCTGACATAGCCGTAAAGCCATCAGCAGTCAAATTGGCTAAAACCTCTAAGGAACAGGCCATGTTGATCAATTCCCATGTCAACTTGGCCGTAGCATTGAAGGGAAATGCTATGGTAAAGAATCGCTCAGACTCAGAGATACTCCGTCTGCTTAACTTGACAAATGGAGGTTCCACACTATGTCTAATATGAGGGACCACATATCCCATATAGCATGAACCCATCCAAAAAGGAGGTAACATAGCATAGGCATTAGGGCCACAGATAAAATAAGTGCAAATCGGTGCAACCATCCAGGTGGACCCAATATTACACAGAGTGTTGACATGGAAGACTGCCAAGGATCCATTACTGTCAGATTGGCAGACATGGTACATAAAGAGAAATCGCTACCATCACAAGCAGAAAGGTCAGCAATCTGACTACACTGGCTCCAGCCTACTGTGACAAACATGGACATCCACTGTCGACACAACGCAACAGATGGTGTCCTTGTAATGCATAACCACCCATCAGGAGGTCTTGTGACCACTAGGTGTGGAGGTAGGCCCAAAAATTAAATGCTTGTAGTATTAAATGGAGGCAGGTAGGCACCCCTCAACGACTCTACCTCCACACATAAACTATCAATATAGGTCTGAATAGTAGTGCACCCTGGACTATAGACATCCTGGTAACAGACAGTCAGTGGGGTCAGCCCCTCTATAACCAATAGCTGGACCCCAATTATTAGACATGACTCTCTGAAACCAATCGGCATGTTTCCCAATGCCCAACATTTCACTCTGTGTAAATGGAATGACACCTAAGGGAAAACCACCTATAGATGTGAAGGTGAAGGGAGTGTGAGTACACACCCAGCAGCTGCTTTGATTCACCGTCTGTGCGTACTTCAACGATAAGGCTAAAAACGTGTTAATACCAAAATGCCCATCCACGTGACTAGAAGCACCACTGACTCAAACACTCCTGTCATAAACATTTCTAAATGGCTACTTGCGCCGGTAATTGGAGAGCTTCTAGCAGCGCCAACATTTCGGGTCCATACCGTACAGGTGCTTCCAGTGACGTCAGGAAACACTTGTTTCTCCATATCTTTCCAAAATCATGTGTTATGCCAAAAGCATATCTCGAGTCTGTATATATGTTAGCTGTTTTCCTTTCCGCATATATACAGGCCTCATTAATGCTACTAGTTTTGCTACCTGCGCAGATGTTCCTGCTGGTAAAATTCCTGAGGCAACAACATTTGTTTCTGTAGTCCCTGCCCATCCAGCCTTCTGTTCTGCCCCCTCCACAATGCTGGAACCATCAGTGAATAACATGAGTCGGGTTCACAAGAGGATGTAGGACTGTGAACTCGTCAGCAAGCTGATCCAAAACCAGCTCTGTGCAATCATGATCCAGCAATGTGGGATCTGAGGGAAGCAACAATGTGGCACGGTTTGTGGGCGTGCCACGCTGAATAACATTGTTGGGTGCCTCTAGGACAGTGGACCACTTGTTCCACCTGGCGGCAGTAACCTGAGCTGCGCGATTCATCCTGAGGAGAGTATGCACGGCATGTGGACACTTGATCAAGAGTTGTTGGTCAAGGACCAGTGGTGCCACCATTGACACAGCAAGGTATGTGGCTTGCAATGCTCTCAGACAGTGGCCCCATCCCAGGGCCACATCATCCAATTTATTTGAATAATTACCCACTGGTTTCAGACAGTCGCCGTGGTCCTGAGTGAGAACCGATGTCATGTAGCCATCCTTCTCAGCCACAAAAAGCTTTGAACGGCTGCCCTGTATCAGGCATCCCCAATGCAGGAACCATTGATAGTGCCTTCTTCAATGCAATTAATGCATTTCTCTGTTGGTCAGAGAACTTGACAGGGTCTCTGAACTGTGGGTCACCCTTCAAGATATCATTAAGTGGGTTGTGCTATTTCAGCAAGTGAATCCACCCAACACCTGTTGCAGTTACACAGTCCCATAAAGGAACGCAGTTCTCTGTCATCCACATATTGTATGACAACTGAATACATTGTAGGCAAATCCTGGAGATGTCTCTGCAATGCCGGGTGTTAGATGGAGGGGATATTGTGTAGTCCCTGCAGAAGATGGGTCCATTGGTACTGCTGACCATCCACTGTGAATGCAAGCCATGGTCTCACTTCAGGATGTAGGGGAACAGACCAAAACCATTAGCCATGTCAATGACTGAAAACACTGACTGTGTCGGCTTCAATGAGGCAAAAATGGTACACGTGTCTGCTACCAGAGGGGTCAATTTGGAAACCTATAGTCCACAGTTACACACCACGCCCCTGATGCTTTATGGATGGGCCGAACAGGACTATTAGAAGCAAAATTTGTCATTTCAACGATCCCATTATCATGTAACTCTCCAATGACCACATTTGTTGCAGCCATTGCCTCTTTACTGATAGGATATTGTTTAGTATATGGCG
The DNA here is from genome assembly GCA_016801105.1 of Esox niger. NCBI lineage: Eukaryota > Metazoa > Chordata > Actinopteri > Esociformes > Esocidae > Esox > Esox niger. The sequence continues at coordinate 4,528 of JACXGJ010017373.1, forward strand.
GTCTGCACCTATTAGGCGCACAGGGGTCCATGATCAAATTACAACACTCATTTTTGAGGTAGTCCAAATAGGGTGAGCAGACATGTTTGAGTGTTCCACTCTTCTGAGGTTCCAGGTGACCTTTCCAGCGTGTATTTCCAATGTGTAGTCCAATTTCATAATGACGTCAAGACCCAACATGGGTTGATCAAAAGATCCAAACCACAATGTTGTTTCGATTGTCATAGGACCAATAGAGATAGTCAAAGGTGTCGTTTCTTTCATTTCTGTTTTCCCAGCTCCAACTCCTGTAGCCCTCATCTTCTTGCCAGTGTACTGGGGCAATATACGTTGTGCGTAGGAAGTAGGCAGCACGATCATTTCAGCTCCTGTGTCTACCAAAAATTAAACTGGATGTTGGTTTACCAATATGCTAACAAATATGCCGTCTGATTTCATGTGTACACCTGCAAAGATGGGCCGCAAGAGGGGGTCAGTTAGTTTCCCTCCACTGCATCCAACAGTCTCTGCTGCTGTCCGGTAGAAAGAGTGCTAAACTTCTGCATCAACGTGATATTGGTGGAACCTTGTTCCTTAGTCCAACCACCTTTGTTTGATCCATTTCTTCATTTTAGATGTCGTGACTGACCCACATTCCTTCAGAAAACCACCAAACTTCCCACACTTCATGGACTTCTTATCGAAGGAGTCTTGAAGTTGCATTGCGCGGACCATGGATGTAGCTGTGTGTTGATTTATATCTCGATCTAACATAGACAGGAGATCTGTCGTGTCACCAAATTAGATTTTAACCAATCCTGGCATTGTAGAAACATATGCTTTTCTCAAATCATCCCATCATCATCACACATGCCACTATGTCTGACTACTATGGCACAGAATCTATCTTCAAAATAAAAAAACAAATCCTTTTGTTTCTGCACATATTTTGTGATTTCACTCCAATTTGTGCTTGCAACAGTCAAACCCTTAAGATAGTGTTGAACTTCTTGCCATCCGTGTGTGAGGTCCTGTTTATCTTCCCCTAAGCTTGTTTTCACTTTGTCTTCCAAGTCAGCATGCTCCCTATTATTGAGAACAAAACCCAGAAACTGAATTGCGTCCCATGGATGCAGGTTATGGTTTCCTGTATCTTTTCAGTTGATCTCATGTTTTTGAAACAGCCTCTCGTGGGTAATAATTTGAACCACTCATCCAATTGTTTGGGGGAAGCTTGCTTTGTGAGCGTAACCCTTATTGGAGAATGTTCCTCATCTGGACCTCTCTTTAGCTTAGACTTTATTGGTCTCAAATTCATAGTCTCCTCTTCTTCCGACTCACTCGACCCCCACCCTAGCAGGTCCACCTCATGCCATGTGTGCGATTGCTTTGCCGCTTGTTTCAACTCAGCATGTGGGTAGAGGGGGGGAGGAACAGAACTTACATCTGTTACAGTCATTGTCTTCATTTTCTTCTCAGACAGTTCGCTTTTTATCTGTTTCAATCCCTCTTCTTTTTCCTGCTTCAGTCCAGCCAAAGCTCTTACATTCTTTTTTTCCTTCTTAATCAAGCAATCATGCGCATCAGTCATGTTCTCTCTTTTTCGCATCTCTGCCAAAACATTTAATGACCAACGTCTTATTCCTCATTATTTGCACTTTACTCCACACCTTTCGTACGTTTGTCATCTTCCACAAACAATATTTATCAACATCAATTGCAAATTTTTTAATGATGTCTTCCTGACACTTTTCCAATTTCATCGATTCTGTTACGTTATCGGCTAAGGATATAACCATATAACTTAATTGTACGTCTGAGGCTGCAGTCTTCTTTATCTCCACAGTACTTTTACCACTTGAGGATGTCATTGTTTTTACTTGTACAAGTTGCTGTATAATCACATAAAAGAAAGCATCTCAATATAACCGTAGAATAAAATATACAGTGTCATGCTCTGGTCACACAATGCAGTTTAGTGCTTTATCACTGGTCAACGGCCCGCTATTTTGAGACGGACTATCTGCACCCGCAGAAAGATTCCACACAATAAAAATCACGGCCTAGTTGGGGAGTCATAGGGCTTATCCGACTACCTGTGCTCTTGTATTACTCGTTTTGTTCGTTAAATGATGGATTGCAGACTCACCAATCTTTCAGTTGTTCACAGGGAACAGGAACAAAGACAGACTCCTTTGCGGGTGCACGAAGCCTGCTTGGTCTCAAGATCTCCAGCAAAAACAGTAGTTTTGGTAGAATCAATACCTCCAACCATACGGCTCACAGCACCAAAGTGTTAGAAATAAGCGGTTACGTGTAGTGGTCAAATAATGTAGAGCCCATGTTAAATTGAGGGAGAAGTTTGTTCAAGTTTATTGGAAAATTGCAGCACAGATGTCGTTAAGTGAACGTTCCATCGTCTTCTCACTGTGAAGATAGTTGCCAGCTAGTCCATACATTTAGGGTGTTTCTACCTAACACAGATCATGTTTCTAGAAGTTAACCCCCATGCCAGATGGTCAATGTAAACACTCCACATTCCTGAGGGAGAGATAATCTACTGTGTGAATGTAATGCTCAGATTCCACAACCCCTAATAATAATAAATATAATTGCAAGTACCCATAGGACAGGGTTCTTTTGTGACATGGTGAGCATGGGGAAGCGGTCATCACAACATTGTTAACATATGACAGTAGAAATTATCCCATGGTAAGCATACTAATGGGATATGGTTGATGCTGCAGAGGACCAGGAGTAGAAGCTAACAGGTAGGCTAGCTACAGTAGTTGTACCTAGAACAAATTGATTTTGCTAGTGCAAAAATAAGCATTGCACAACCAAATACTGCAAACCTGCCAATGGTCAGCAAATGATCAATAGGTCACCTTAATTACATAACATTGTCACGACCTACAGGTGACGAAATGACAACGTAATTTAATTATGTTGTAGCAACCAAAATAGAAACTTCACTTATCCGGTTGCTGCAATGTCAGATCGTTATGTAACCGGCATGAAATCGGAATGTCTCGCTATGTCGTGACAGCGTAATATTGTTTGCTGGGTAATCACAGAATCATAAATTTAACAGTTCTTAATCTAACCAAAACATTTTCTAACTAGAACCAAAATTGGTACACATCTATATCTGCATTTCAGTGTATTTTCTAAGCCCATATGGACAACTTTTGTATATGGCTGCTACACTTATCTAAGACCTTGCTGGTTAAAACAAACTATTAGCTGGTTAGTCCTAACCTGCTTACCTGTTGAGTAGATAGAGATTTGTAATCAGAACAAACATGCTGGATGGTCATTTGATTTCTAAGGGAGGGGGCTACGTTTATTCAACAACAATATACCTTTGACACTGTAAGCCAGGTGTATTTTTTGTAGTGAATCAATTCAAAGTGCAAAACAAATCCTGTTCCTGATTGGGACAGGGCTACTGGGGGGGGGGGGGTTGGTTCTTCGCAAATTCCAGCTTTTCTTAAAAAAGGTTTGCTAGTAATTCGGCCACCAAATCCATTTTTACTCCATTGTGCTCAGTACAAATCTAATAAAAAAATCTAACTGAAAGCATAGAATCTAAAAATCTAAACCTCACAAAAGAAAGTTCAAATAATTCTTAGACGTTCCTTCATTATGTCCCATTTGTTTTACTTCAGTTTGATAGCTGGATCTCTGATCACACCACCTGAAAAAAGGGCACAAATGCAAACCAGAGGGCAACTACGCACCATAAATTAGGCTGATTCCGGCATACTCAAAATCTGATTGGTTAAAGAATATGACTATCAACAACATCCTCCCCAATTGCTTCAACAGAAAATGGTATTCACTTGAATTTCTAGAGGCCTCTGGTACATAAAGGTGTTTTTCATTGATTGTATTTGTCCATTACTAAATATGCAAGGAATTAATTATTTTTCACCATCTTTAGTGAAATTGTGAATAATCACCTACATATAGGCATTAATAACACAAACCATTGTCTGATAATTAGCATATGTTTTATTGATAAGACAGGTGGAAGATTAAATAACACAGAAGGTTGTTCAATAATTATCCAGTATACTCTTTAACAGTGCTACTGCCATAAATATATATATTTTTTTATTACCAGTTGAAATCAGAATACTGATCCATATCAAATAAGCAACATAATATTTATGGGCTGCTGTGGTGGCAATTTAGTTGTCATAATATACAATTCTGGAATTGTCAGTGTACTGAAATAATGTGCATTAAGAAATAATGCTGAGGGGCCTTAAGTGATATTTTAAAACTAACATGTGGAAAGGTTTAAATCTATCAACATGCTATAAAAGTAGTGTTTGAAGCGTTTTTTTACATATTCAGAATTGCTAAAAAAACGATTCACTTGGTGCCAATTGCAAAAATGTTCCTTGGGAGGAGAAATACTTATACACCTCTTTAAAGATTATTTTAAACATGGTGAGCTTGCAAATGTGAGAAACCTCAATAGCACTACCGTGTGGTTGATAAAAAAAAATCTTTGTAGTCATTATTGTCTTATTTTTGTTAACATATGCACCAATTAGAACTGTTATAGCGTTATCCTTGTAGATTTGTCTATATATTTGCAAAACCACACCCCTAAACATGTTCATCGGTCAATGGCGGCCATTTTTTTTAATATACTGACCAGATTGATTTAACTTTTTAAGACCATTGTCCATAGATGCCAAATATGAAGGTATGTGAAGATCTGTCCTTAGGTGCCAGAGGAGATGATTTTATTTGTTTTTCATAAATTCAAAATGGCCACCAAACCATTAAAGCGAAGATGAGTCCCAATGGCAAATATGTTCCTTGTGAGGAACTGTAATTATCTACCTTTTTCAAGGAGAGTGTGGTGATCTTGCTAATGTAAAATACCTCAATACCTTAGCCGTGTGGTTTATAAAAAATCCTTGCAGTAATTTTTTACATATGGTCCAACATGCATACCAATTTTAATTATTATGACATTATATATGTGTTTATATATGTGCAAAACCACACCCCCAGACATGTTCATTGGTCAATAGCATCATTTTTTTTCACATACTGGCCTGGCTGATATAACTTTTTAGGACCTTGGTCCCTAGATGCCAAAATTCAAAGTACATGAAGATTGTATATTTGGGGCCAGAGGAGTTAATAGTTTTGTGTTTTTTTTATCCAAAATGGCGGAAAAACCATCATGGCGGCCTTTATGGGTCCCAATGGCAAACATTTTCTGCATGAGGAGATAAACCTATCTACCAATTTTCATGACTCTAGGTAGCAAGGGGTGGGCGTGGTGACCTTGCAAATAGTGCTATTTTGGAGGCTTGTGACAGCGCCACCATGGGTCCGACATTTATTCCATTGCACCAGAAGATGCGGCCCTTGGCCCTTTACTCCCATAAATATTTGGGCACCTTTAAGCCATTTTATTTCATGGGAATTTGCAAAAAATATGTTTGCCAGAATAATAATAATAATAATTAAAATTGCAAGTGGTATTTAGCGGGTTTCAGAATTGAAGCTACAACTACATTTCAACTTATCCATAGTTGCAAGCAATTGGACATTCGTGGTTTTTCCTTTTCTATAGTGGCCCCATGTGCACAAATTGAAACAACATTCACACAAACCCTGATCAAATGTATAAACTCACTGAGTGACAAAGAACAACAGATATTGGGTTATGGCTATGATGCCACCACTGTTTGGCCAAAGTGAATGTACTTGCATGTCTTGAAAACAATTGCATTATAACATTTACCTCAAATGGTATTATAATAAGATTTTCTGCATCAGGTAAAAATGAAGACTTCAAAATTCTGACACTATCAGAATAGTACAAAACCTTAAGCACAAAACAATTTAACTAGGAAGTTGTTTGAATTTTGCAGAATGTAATAAATGCAGCCTAATTGTATGGTAAATATATCTCAATGGAAGTTTATCAGTCTTCCCCAGCGCAGAGCATGTTAATGAATTATGTGGAAAATACCCAACATACATGTGTTATTGTTAAATTACATCTAAGCTTTCATATACATTTAACTGTCATGTCTACTATTTTAAGGTGCAAGTGACAAGTTCAGCTCTCAGTTAGAAGTGGAATTGTAGAAACAAATGAAAACAGAAAATACTTAACTACTGGGAATGGATTAACGATTGAGGATAGAACACAACACCCTCTCTACCGAAGTCACATTTTTAATAGCTAAAGCATTGGTTATAATGTTCATGTCACCAGAATGATTTCATGTGAACTAATGCTAGTTTAGATACTCTTCTAGCATTTATTTTTTATGAAATAATCATGGCATAGTTGCATTCCACTAAACATTTGCTCACATTAGCAAGTCATTGTACAAATGAAAACAGATAATTAGCTTATTTAGGACTTGGAAACATGACACCATCTCTAAATGGTCAAGTTATTATTATCTAAATGAAAAATGTATCCGATTACATAGAAAAGCTGGCTATTGTCACCATATCACCATTAATCTCTTCAAACAACATTTAACAAACATAATACATAACAGTTTATAATACAGATTTCACAAGAATGTGTTAGCTTCCTGTTCTCTGATGTCCAAGAACAAACGTTATGCAACCAAAAGTCAGGGGAGAGCCATCTTTATTCAGCATGAGACGTTGATGTTAACAGGTCATAGTTCCCACTCTCTCTCTCTCTCTCTCTCTCTCTCTCTCTCTCTCTCTCTCTCTCTCTCTC
>JACXGJ010017374.1:0-11251 GCA_016801105.1 Esox niger
ACCTAAAGTACAGGTTAGTTAATATTGACAGACCCAGAGCCCAGGGACCAACCTAAAGTACAGGTTAGTCAATACTGACAGACCCAGAGCCAAGGGACCACTAAAGTACAGGTTAGTTAATACTGACAGACCCAGAGCCAAGGGACCACTAAAGTACAGGTTAGTTAATATTGACAGACCCAGAGCCCAGGGACCAACCTAAAGTACAGGTTAGTTAAAGGCTTTAGGGTTTTTCTGGTATTGCCATATCTGAGAGACCAGCGTGACCGTCATCTGACTGCCGGTGTGGCTGTGGTGTGTTCCCCAGGCCCGTCCCTGCCGGTCCGGCTCAGTCTGGCCCAGCTCTATGGCAGCAGCGTGGCGGTGGCTGTGGTGTGTCAGGCTGTCTGTCAGATGGCAATGACCAGGGCCCTGTTCTGTCGGGACCTGCTCATTCTGCAGCAGCTGTACCTGCGCCTCGGAGACAATGTGAGGGCTGACTCAGGCACACGCACACGCACACACTCACACACACTCACACACACTCACACACACTCACACACACACACACTCACACATACACACGCTCGCACGCTCTCACAATCACACACTCACACACAGTAACAGCAACAGATGGTAATGTGTGGACACCAGATTACCGTACACCTTTACTTCTGCATCACGGTGCACCAGGGATAATTTCATACTGGAATGTTCCTTTCACTTACTGTCTGTGTCTGTGTCTGTTCTCCAGGTGTTCCTGGGTGGAGGAGCTCAGCTGCTACAGCTACAACAGGACCTGATCCCTCGCAGCTCTCAGCTGCTGTCCTCCTACTATCTCCTGAAACACATCAGCCAGAGTCTGGCCACGAGTGTGCCTGTTGACATGATGTAGGTAGTGACACAGACACAGGGTAGTGATGCTGTTCAATGGAGCCTGGCTAATGATGTTGTTTTCCCTCAACAGAGATGCTAACCTGCAGCACCTGTCTGTTCTGGAGCTTTCTGATTCTCCCACCGTGGCCAGCAACCAATCAGGTCAGTGGCCAGCAACCAATCAGGTTGAAGCCCGTTTCTAAGCAGCATCGGCAGTTTATTTGTGAATTCCTGCTTACCCAATGATTTCCTTTTCATTAATATGTACATCAATTTGGCATCAAATTACCTCACTAAAACGATCAACGTCGTACTTTGGTCAGAATGTTTCGGTTCTCCGATATGGTCGTGCTGAGTTCCTCGTCTGTTTGACAACACCTTGATTCCCCTGCAGCCCTGAGCCCCCAGACGGTGGTGGAGCTGTTCTACCAGAGTGTAGCGCGAAAAACCATCATAACCCAGATATACACCCAGAACCAGAGTCCCTCCGCGGACACGGCCCTGCTCCACTGGCCCCACATGGTCTCCAACGTGGTCACCCTGCTAGCTCAGCAGCTGTATCCTTGTACACAGAGCCGGGCTTGGCTACGCGCGAGTTGACGTTAGCTTGGGGATGCTTGTTCATCTGCGCTGCTGCTATGCTAGGCTAACTAGAGTCCTCGACGGGCCTGTGCTTTAGGTAGCGACTTGAACTTCAGGGGTTTGTATTGCGGTATACTGGGATACGAGGTTCAGACTACTTCAAGTGCTTGTAGTACTTTTCTAGCACTGTATATCTGGGGCTCATGAAATGAAACTCCTTGAAAATTGGTACTTTTAAAAAGTACTCGGAAATTGTTTGTTATAGTTCAATACAATTATCCAGTGAATTGTTTCCTGTGTAAATTATAAATTTACTGAATACACAGAAATATGGCAATGCAGGAATATTTACTAAAAACATAAGGATTTAATTTCAGATCTGATTTGGGTGTTAAATATGTCCCCTCAATGTTATTGTCAAGTACCTTGAACAGAATTGAACTGTAGATATTCTTTTTATTCTACCACAGTTAAATACAAACCAAAAAAATACAATACTTGAGCTTGACCTTCCTAAATATGTCATGGTTGGTCCTTTACTATTTCTCCGTAGCTGGCCCAATAACCCAGGTTTTCAGTTTCCCGAATGCCTGATGGGAAACTGCCAGTACACAGCACTGCAGGTGAGGTTTTTCCCACCAAATCAACAACCTATTTATATATCCTGGCTGCTTAACAATGTTTTTTCCTGGCTCACAATTCGTCAGTTGTGGTACCCCAACCCCCACCCCCTTGTGTTCCACAGGAATCTTCTCTGTGGTATACTTTATATTAAATCTGGCTACACATTTGAAAATGGAGAACTATTTTTAATGTTATCTGATGTGTTGTCCATTTCAACTTGAGCAGCTAATGCACACTACAGTGCCCCCCCTAATAGCAGCCAAAACAGACAAGCAATGTATGCATTCTTCACATTTTATCATGTTAAATATTTGATCTTAGTTTTTAGCATGCCTGTCGATGACCAGTAGTCATTTTATTGGATTTAAGTGCATCCAATCTTGTCTCTGCTTGGCTGTTTTTCTAAGCCCCCAAACACATTGGTTCCACAATGCTTCTAGCATACAAAGGATGTCCTTCCCTCTTCTTTATGTCTGAGCCACCCGAAATCATTGAGCCTTTGAGCGTCAAGACCATGTTTATAATAAGATCTAATCACAAAGAATATGAACTCACTCATCAAGCGTTATAATTACTCACAGTCATTATTCTTGTCTGTTCTCATTGTAATAATATGATGTTGCTTATTTTAACTGGCATTTAAAAATGCGTCAGCTGTTTATATTACAGCTTTCTAGCGTTGTTTTGTTCCATCCTTGCCTTGACCTCACATCATTTGTCTCCCCCCTAAATTCTTTCTGCTGTGCTCTGCTGCTTGCGCTCATCCAGCGTCTTTATGTTCATGTATTTATATTGCTAGTGACAAAAATATGTTAACAGTAAATATTTTTTGCTTTGCATATTGCATATATTATGTTTTTGGTGACCGTTAATACCCTAATCTGAACGTCTTTTCGCCAGTTATCTTTGTCTGTCTCAGAAACTCTATTGAAGAAAATCTGTGATTCTACTAAAGTAATCTGAAACATTAAACGGATTGGACGTCGTTTTGGGGTCATCGGTTTTATTTAAATATTTTGACATGCTTGGGTGTAAATGAATTTCCAATGTTACTCATCTCCGTGATATCAGGACCTGTATGCAAGGTTGCAATGGTCTTAGCTAGGGTTGTTTAGAATGGGGGGGGGTAGTATTGTGTCTAAAACAAGTATGAGGAAAGTGATTGATGAAACTTTAACCAGGTTCCTGTTTGTAGGAGTATGTGCGTCTCATCGGGCCCTGGTGTCACATGAGTGTGGGCTCCTGTCGCTTTATGCTGGGACAGTGTTACCTGGCCAATGGAGAGGGTTACAAGGTGTGTGCTTACGTCATTCCTTTTTCAACATGGCTCCGTGAAATGAATGTATTGGACAGCGGCTGTTTCTGTATGCTTTGTCTTATTTAACCAATGCTAGAATCAGCGCTTTGTCTGTTTTGCAGGCTAATCATTACATTGAAGTGATGTTGCACATGTTCTTATTAAGCACTAAGGCACAGGGGGTGGGATTTATGTCCTATATAACAGTGGTTCCCAACCAGGGGTACTAGACCCCCTGGGGGGTCCCTGGCCTCTCCACAGGGGGTATTTATGGAGAACCCTCATGACACCATAGGCTTACTTGTGAAATTAACACGAGGGGTTACTTCAGGGGTACTCAGCTTGGTGAAAGGAAATTTATTAATTACAATATTGAGATTTTCTTGGCGGAGCATCACAATGTAGCAGTGGCGAGCCGCCGTTGTTATTGTTGAAATGAGGGAAACGCTGATTCATTTCTATAGCTGTGTGAAATTGATCCCCTGTGCTGTCATTCTGTTTACCCAGGCACTGCAGTGTTTTCAGGAAGCAGCCACTGAGGTGGAGAAAGAGGAGTTCCTCCTCAGATTGACGGGAGCTGAGGAGGAAACAGTTGCCGCTGCGCCAAGACTACAGTACTACAACAAGGTTAATGAGGATTAAAACTAGAGGTTGAGACTACAGTACTACGACAAGGTCAATGTGGATTAAAACTAGAGGTTGAGACTACAGTACTACGACAAGGTCAATGTGGATTAAAACTAGAGGTTGAGACTACAGTACTACGACATGGTTAATGTGGATTAAAACTGGAGGTTTCGCTGAAACTCAACAAATTCCTCTTAAGTAATGCGATTTAAAATCAGAAGTCTTCCAAAGGTGAATAACAGTTGGTTATGTCTATTTATTTGGTGGCACGCGAGTCAACAGCACGTCAAACTCAGGATACACTACCTGCAGGATGGGTTGCTCTCAGTCTAATGGCTACAGAGGGCTCTATTTACTGAATCTTTGTTACAAAAGGTGTGAAAACAGAGGTCTGGTGCAAAAAAAATGCTATCGCCATCTTCCTTTGTTTTCTTAAACAAAGAAACCGGCATTCCCACATTTACATATATTCAATTAGTTTCACCCAAAACTCAACTCTTGGTCTTGTTTCTGCAGTATCTCTCGATCTCCAGGAAAACATTTACCGGTAACGAACTATAAATCACAGTATTCTCAAGACTAGACCCTTGATCACCTCAGTCCATGTAGCCTGGGTTAGCACACATTCATTTCTCACAGTTGGTCTGGATAATTTACATGATCGGAAATAACTTTGATCAGGATACAGAAGTGGTAAAGGCATGCACCACAGTCACAGCTTGTAACCTTTCTGGTGCTTCTCCACATACTGTTTAAACAGGGGTTCACAGGCTCCAGATCAGTCTCTTGCTATCATTTTAACACTAAATATACCAGCAACCCCGAATAAAATTCTGGCCATAATATGCTTTCTAAATACTTTTTACCAATTATTTTTAAAGCCTTTACTCTGCCCAGATGAATCATCTGGACCGAGCCATTGACCAAACTGTAAAGCCCTTCTCTTTTCAACACATGGTTTTCATTTTGTGTGTGTTAGGTGCTGCGGTTACTGAAGGATGTTTCATTTTGTGTGTGTTAGGTGCTGCGGTTGCTGAAGGATGTTTCATTTTGTGTGTGTTAGGTGCTGCGGTTACTGAAGGATGTTTCATTTTGTGTGTATTAGGTGCTGCGGTTGCTGAAGGATGTTTCATTTTGTGTGTGTTAGGTGCTGCGGTTGCTGGAGGACGTTGGTCTTCCGGAGTTGATCATCAATCTGGCCACTCTGGCCATAACAGAGGCGGTTGATGATCCTAGGAGTCAGGCTGCTCTGTGGACTCGCATCTTCAAACACCATCTGGATCTGGGTCATAACAGCCAGGCCTATGAAGCCCTCACCCAGAACCCCGACTCCAGCAGGTACGCTGTAAGGAGAGCCATAGCAGGGGACATTGGAAGTACTTGTTCACCTCTGCATTGGGGATGGGGGTGCGTGCGTCTGACTGGTCCTTTGTCCTCCAGGCAGTTGGACTGTCTACGTCAGCTGGTGGTGGTTCTCTGTGAACGTTCTCAACTTCAGGATCTGGTCCAGTTCTCTTATGTCAACCTGCATGACGAGGTACACACCATCACACAAACACACACACACCATCACACAAACACACTTGGTCTTTCCATTTGGGCAGAGCCCAGTGGGGAGAGTTGTCCACGTTGCGTTGTTAGAACGCCATGCGGCGTGTGTCTGACCACCCTGACCCCTGACCCTAACCGTGTGTGAGCAGGTGGTCGGCATCATTGAGTCCAGGGCCAGAGCTGTGGACCTGATGTCCCACAACTACTACCAACTGCTGTACGCCTTTCATATCAACCGGCACAACTACAGGAAAGGTGTGTGTGGAGGGGGTGTCATTGATCCTGAGAGACTTGGTCCCGTGCTCAGGACTTGCCCTGACCTCCAGGGGTGTTTTTGACCGGAACCTCTGTGTTTTCCTGTAGCGGGTACGGTGATGTTTGAGTACGGCACGCGTCTGGGAAGGGAGGTGAGGACACAGCCGGGCCTACAGAGACAGGTCAACTGTTACCTGGCCTCCCTCAACTGTCTGCGCCTCATCCGACCGGACTATGCCTGGATCGTGCAGCCCTCCTCTGGAGCTGTGGTAAAGACACACGCCCGATCACGCTCAGACCACTTGCATTATTCAGGTGTGAACGGGGAAATTTAGAAACCCTGCTGGTGTGCCTGGAAGTGAAATGTGTTTTGGGACTGTATGTTCTGACGACCGGGACCACTGATACATCCTCGGTCTCCCGTCGACAGTACGAGCGACCCGGCGCGTCGCCAAAGAGGACCCATGATGGAGAGTTTGCCACTGGGCCGGTCAGCGGTCAGGTGGACATCCTGGAGCTCAAGGACCTGCAGAAGGAGTACATCTTGGCCCGTAGCCGCCTCACTCTGGCCCAGCACCACCCCCCCTCGGCCGCAATCGCAGGTAAGTTCCAGCCTCCTAGAAATGAAAGCTGTTGTCAGTTCATTTGGGGGGGGGATTATTAAGGAACAGATTGCCGAGGCTGTGCCAGCATTCCCCCCCGTCTTTTGTATGGATAAATTAAGGTCACCTAATAAGGAACTCTCCCACCAGGTTTATTTCTTTAAATGTTTAAAAGTGAGAGGATAAAATATCTCAATCCAACACACAAGCACCAGAAATGGAACAATGGTACTTTCTGTCTGTCTGTATCCGTGGCAGGAAGTGCCTCTGCAGGGGAGATGGTGTCCCTGCTGGTCCAAACAGGACTGTTTGACTGTGCCCTCTCACTCTGTCAGACGTTCAAACTCTCCCTAACGCCTGTCTTTGAAGGGCTTGCCTTCAAGTAAGTAACCAGCTCAACTAGGCCTGTGTTTGATATGAATGTCCCAGCAATCCTGCGTTATATTTATCCTGGTTTTTCCTGCCGGTCGGTTGACGGGAGTGTGACATCTGTGTTTCCAGGTGTATCAAATTGCAGTACGGGGGAGAGGAGAGTCAAAATGAAGCCTGGACCTGGTTGGCTGCCAACCAGCTGTCTACTGTCATCGTAACCAAGGAGTCAAGGTTTGTTGATTGCTTGTGTTGATTGTATTACTTGAGCCTTATTTCAAGGATTTAATGGCAAATCATTTTAATCACATTCGTCAGCGCAACGGACGAGGCGTGGCGCCTGCTGGCCACCTATCTGGAGAAGCATCCTACCCAGAATGCCCAGCACCATCGTTCTGTCATCAACAAGTTGCTGTCACATGGTGTTCCATTGCCTGACTGGCTGATCAATGACTACAAGGTGAGATAGGAGACCAACAAGGTTTGATATCCTGTATTTTATTACATTGCCAAATATTAGGATATTTTCTGATTTCTTTGGTATTGTTGTTTAGATTAGAGTCTTGGAACTGGCCAGGCCATGACTATAGGCCATTTGCAATTATTTGGAGTGTTACCAACTGCCCCATAGGGGGCGCTGTACTATGCGTGTCATAAAATAGTATCAATAAGTATTGCTGTTGCTGGGCTGTTTAATAATGTTTGCTACTATTTTAATGTCACTGGGCTGTTCTGTGTAACTTTGCTCTAAAACTTATTAAGGCCTTGAATGCAATTAGTGATATTTTGACATACAATACAACAAAAAACAAGGCAATTGAATCCTTACAGTGTGAGCATGTTAATTTCATATGGAAATAATATAAAAACCCTTTGCATTCTGTTTTAAACCCCCGGTAAAGGAAAGAAAGGCTTCTGTTGTTGGGTCTCGTGTTCTGCTGCCTTTTCACTGAAGTGATTTTTATATCGGCCCGTTTGCTCAGGGGGTGGACACCGCGGCCTTGTTACGGCTCTACCTGAACTACGACCTCCTGGAGGAGGCAGCGGAGCTGGTGTTGGACTACGTGGACGCTCTGCTGGGGAAGGGGCACCAGTACTTTGGCATTGAGGTACGGCAGATTTCTGCTGTAAATGGACCATTCTGTCGAAGCTAATGGGCCCAGATAATCCTTCAACCCTTATTGTGTGTTGTACAGAGGCCCCTCTCGGCCACGGCGACACTGATGTGGCTTCCGTACACGGCCATAGACCAGCTCCTCCAGGCACTGAACGAGTCCCAGACCAACATTTGTGTAAGGCCAAGCATCGTGCAGGTTTTCAAATCACGCTGACACCTGATGCTGTCATCCCGTTAACCTCACACCCCCCCGTCCCCCCCCCCGTCCCCCCCAGGTGTACAACAAGCTGCAGGACAAGCTGAGGCACTACCACAAGCTGTTGGACCAGACGACGAGGCGAAGGCTCCAGGCCCTGTAGCAGGCGTCAGTCTGGACCACGCTACTTCCTGCATCCAGGTTCTGCCCTGGGCCCAGAGCCTTGGAATGGCCTCGAGCCATGAGCTCCAGCTGAAGGATGTTTCCAGTCTCATTTTGGCGGGTGGAGATGCTGCCTTGGGGGGACCTTCCACGTCCAGGGCATACAGACCCCGAACAGTGCTGCCCGACAAGAGCATTGATCAGGAATGCAAAAGACTCTGCGGATTCAGTTATTTTTGTATTAAAGTTAAATTAAGACTTGTTTGTATGGACCGCCCCGGATTTTGTGTTGTCTGATCTCTGGTTGATCTGTCCACGAAGGCTCAGGAATATGGACATGAGGATTCTGCTTGTTGGTCTTTAATGTATATATTGTCTGAATTGAACTGTAACAACAAACTGAATGTATTTTTTTAGGGTTACAATGTTGTCATTTCAACTTTTGTACTTTGCTGCCTGTCAACTTTTACAATCACGTTTGTTGTAATTGTCATGCAATTAAAGTTTTTCTTGGTATCAAAAGTTGTCCTAAATGCCATTTTATTTGTACTCAATCTGAAAAGTTAGACTTGGCACCATAACATCATACCCATTGTGATAAAGGTGTGCCAGATGTCAGTATATCTGATTACTAAAAGACTAGGCATCAAGTAACTGGTGGACATGGGGAACAGACAATAGCTAGGGTTTGTTTAGCTGTTGCACATTGCAGAGTCCACCTTTCACGACAAGTCAAATCCTACCACTCAGAGCAAAAACGATCCCCACTTCCCAGTACAAAGAGAGCATTCAAATGCCAAAACAATATTTTAAAAGGCTGTGTGACTGACAGCTCCGTGAAGACCTGTCCAAAAAAACCTGACAGGCTCAATGCCGTGTTGGTTCCAAGAAACATACCGGACCAGATGCAGTCTTATATACATGGCAGGACCCATGGGTTTAAGGCTTTAAATGGCATAGAGCAGTGTGGGAGGTAGAACCGACCACCAGCCGTACTGTCACAACTTAGTACAAAAATCAGTGCGAAATCATCTGGGGGCTTTTGGGGATGAAGGGGGGACTCAAGCTAAATACATAAAAACAGAACAGACATTTATTGTGCCAGAATCTATCGTACATAGTCAGAAACATCATGTAGTGTACCATGTAATCCTCAGATACTGAAATTACAGCAGCATGTAGTGAATCATATATATATATATTTATATATATATAAAAAAGGCTAAATGGAATGCTTTGTTCAGTAATACTGATTTGTACCATGGAGGAGGGTGGGGGGGATGCAGTCCAGTCTTATTAACATAATAAAAAACCAAAATGCACTGTAGAATGAGTGAAGGAAAAGAGGCATTATATTACCATAGGAATAAATCGGTAAATGGCAAGTAAGTACCAACTCTGGTCTCCCCGTAGCCCCTTACAGATCACCCCACACAAGACCAGGCGGGTATTATTCAAGACCACCCCCTGGACTCTCCGTTAGGCTTTTCCAATTGTCTCCGTGGCGTTTCTCTGCGTGTGTTCATACAGAAGGGTGGCGTCACGGCGTTTCGTTTGGCATCTTTTCAAAAGGTTAGTCACGGAGGAAGGTGCCGGGGCGACGAGGTCCGAGTCAGACAGTGCTTTTGGTGGGCAGCTCCGTGCTGTTGTGCCGCGTTTTTCTGGCCGTGCCGTCGTCACGCGGCCGGGCCTTCTGCAGGTTGGACATGGCGGCAGTGCGCTCGATGTCGATGAAGGCGTATAGTTCGGTTCGCCGGGTCGGGGTGGTGGGGGGCAGGGGGGAAGTGGGGGTGCGAGGCGTGTGGGGGTTGCTGGTGTCGGAGGAGCCACCCTTTCCGGTGGCGAAGGAAGAAGAAGAGGCGGCGGCGCCGGTTTCCATCTCCACCTCGATGTAGTTGAGTGTCTTGGGAGACTCCTGACCCAGAGGCCCCAGCGGCCGGCGGAAGTCGAAGTTAAAAACGGTGGGCCCGTCTGTGCGGCGGCGTGCCGTGTCCGGGGCGCAGCGGGCACTGAGCGGAGCCGTGACGTTCTCCGTGTTGACGTAGTTGTGGGAGGGCTCCATGGCCGACAGCGGGTGGGAGTGGGAGTGGTGGAGGAGGCTGTGGTTGTAGCCGTTGAGGGCAGACGCCTTGGGCCCCGCCTGGCCTCCCCCGCGGGACGCTCCCCCACCCTCCTCCTCTTCGTTGCTGGGCTTGCGGGTCTCCCAGACGGGCGGCAGCGCCGGGAGGTTCTCGTAGTCCAGGAGGGCCGTGCGCCGCTGGGCCGAGTTGTTGACATTCTGCAGGGTGTCGGGGGTGAGAGGGGGCGGGCGATGGCGCCGCGGGGCCGTGGCTGGAGCCCCGGCTGAGGTGGCGCCGTTGGCGTGTGTGAGAGGCATTTCCGGTGGGCCCTCGGGGGCACAGTCTTTGTCCGGGTGTCCATTGGACTCGCCAGGCTCTGGTTCCTCCCCGTCGCCGGGCACATTCTTCCCCTTGGCCATCTTCTTCTGCACAGGCGTGGGTCCTAGCACAAAGCGCACCCCCTGTGGCTCCAGCAGCACCTGGGGCTCTTCCTGGAGCTGGGCCGGGGGCTCTGGTCTGGCTACCCGCGGAGGTGGAGGAGTTGGGGGGCACTGGGACTGGGCTGATCCAGGGCTGTCCAGGGGGGCCGGAGCAGTGAGAGGGCTGGGCTGGTCGTCCAGCAAGCCGGTGGTGTTCACATAGGTGTGGATCTGTGGACGGACCAACACACGATAAATACGACGTCCCATTAAACCCCCCGGACGCGGCGTCCCATTAAACCCCCCCGGACGCGGCGTCCCATTAAACCCCCCCGGACGCGGCGTCCCATTAAACCCCCCCGGACGCGGCGTCCCATTAAACCCCCCGGACGCGGCGTCCCATTAAACCCCCCCCGGACGCGGCGTCCCATTAAACCCCCCCGGACGCGGCGTCCCATTAAACCCCCCCGGACGCGGCGTCCCATTAAACCCCCCCGGACGCGGCGTCCCATTAAACCCCCCCGGACGCGGCGTC
>JACXGJ010017375.1:0-11249 GCA_016801105.1 Esox niger
GTTAGGGTACAGGGATGTTCATGGACCCAGTAGCCAGGTTAGGGTACAGGGATGTCCATAGACCCAGTAGCCAGGTTAGGGTACAGGGAGGTTCATGGACCCAGTAGCCAGGTTAGGGTACAGGGATGTCCAGGGACCCAATAGCCAGGTTAGGGGACAGGGATGTCTAGGGACCCAGTAGCCAGGTTAGGGTACAGGGATGTCCAGGGACCCAATAGCCAGGTTAGTGTACAAAGAGGTCCATGGAACAGGAACAAGACTGCTTGAATGTGTGTCCATGCTGAAATTCTCTGTTTCAGCTCTGTGTGGAGAAGTAAACGCCCAATGAACATATTTCGTTTAAAGGTTTAGGGTTTCATTAAATCATACTCCAATAACATTGTTGACTTTTCCTATACTTTTATTTGGGAAAATCTAGCTACATGTTGACGGTAAAATGACAGGAGATTTCAAGCCAGTCACTGGACCATCTTTCTATCCGTACCAACCCAAGGCAATCCCAGTGGTGGAATCCTGCTTGATGCCATTTGTGTTTTCAAATAAAGCACTGAACTAAGGACTGAGTTCAAGGGGGCTGTGTGTGTTCTCACCGCGTGTTGTCAGTCTCACGTTTGTAGCGGAGGTACATGACAGGTCCTCCTGTGAACTGTTCTCCCAGGTACAGCATCTCAGGGTGTTTGTAGTCATACAGCTGGACGCACACCGGGACCCTCTCACACGTGTGCTGGTCCTCAGCCAGCCGCAGGCCCAGACGCCCGTCGCAGTGGCACGAGTAGCTACCTGGCGTGTTCACGCACTCGCCGTCACACGCGTTCCACTTACACTCGTCCACGTCTGCACAGTGACAAGGGCATGGCTCAGACAGAGGTCGCAGGTCACAGGCTAGAGGTCACAACTGCTTAGGGTCAGCTATGGTTACGTTGTAAATGTAAAGAATCCGTCACATTGTGAAATGGTGGTGTGATGGGGTACTGTCTCACCAGAACAGGAGCGCGAGGTGAAGTTGAACTTGAATCCTTGGAGACACTGGCACTCGTACATGCCCGGGGTGTTGACACATTTGGCCGTTTCACAGACACTGGGGTACAGCAGACACTCGTTGATGTCTGGAGCAGGGGCACAGATACAAACATCTAACTGGACAACCTTTTTCATGCCGACTTGTATTATGGAGATTAAAGTTTCAAGTCAGAGAATATACGCTCCAAAACATAATTAGAGGGAGAACAAGTATGACCCCACAAAACCTAGTGGCAAAATCTAAAAGCGCCTAATTTTCACATTTATGCGTCAATTCCCTCTACAAAAATGTTTGCCTAAAAATTCAATTACCTTGCCCTATAAATATTTACAGTTATAAAATGTTGTGTTGGTGTAATCCTATAGGAAACACCTTACTAAAAGTTGATCTATCTGCATTGGAAGAAATTAATGGTGGAGTAAGGAAAATAGACTTTTTAAGTGTTTATGTGGATTATGCCTACAATGCCCTCCATTAATAATGCCACCCATAGTTATAATGAATGGACTGTGAGAAAAATGTATTTGCTATTTATCCTCTTTGTCTTTCATTCCAAATATTCACAGAAAGTGAACCTTTAATTGGAGTTAAATGATTGAAAAAAAAACTACATAAATATGTTTATTTACATGTGCCTCAAATATTAGTAGCCCCTAGAAATAGTTATGTGAATAATTTAACCAAAGTATATTCAAGTTCACTTGAGTGATAAAAATTAAGTGGTAAGCCATAACTTCCTGTTTCACTGTGGTATAATTATGAGTTGACACACAGGCCAATTTCCCATAGCCATCCATCACTGGAGATGTTGACAATCGGCCTGGAAGAAGACTTCTTATTCTACGATCAGACCCCTCAAACATAACCACACTTTACAAGATTTGCCATAAAAAGACATAAAACCTGACCTAAACCAAATAGAATGTGGGGTGACCTTAACAAGAGTATGACAGTGTCCATTATCTATGCAGTGAACATACGGTTGACAGTGTCTGTTACCTGTGCAGTGCCCCTACAATATGACAGTGTCTGTTACCTATGCAGTGAACATACGGTTGACAGTGTCTGTTACCTGTGCAGTGCCCCTACAGTATGACAGTGTCTGTTACCTGTGCAGTGCCCCTACAGTATGACAGTGTCTGTTACCTGTGCAGTGCCCCTACAATATGACAGTGTCTGTTACCTATGCAGTGAACATATCGTTGACAGTGTCTATTACCTGTGCAGTGCATCTGGTCATTGCTGCTGTACCTGTACCCATCCTCACACAAACAGCGGAAGCTCCCAGGATTGTTGTGACACACCTGGTTACAGCCAGCAGGGGAGTCTGGGTCCGAACACTCATCTATGTCTGATCCATTAAACAATAACATCATTATTCTATTACAACATGAAGGTTGGTTATGCAGAGAAATTCTACGGTCACTGGTTAGAACTGGTTAGAGTCAACAGCAAGTTTACAGGCCAAGCCTTTAAGGTTTCAATAAAAAACGCCATCAGGCTGTATGGAAACCAGCGAGGTGAAGACTTCAATGTCTGTCCTCTGCTGTGATGCACCCAAGACCCAGTATTAACACCCTGTATTAACCCTGAGTATTAACCCTGAATATTAAAACCCTGTATTAACACCCTGTATTAACCCTGAGTATTAACCCTGAGTATTAAAACTCTGTATTAACACCCTGTATTAACCCTGAGTATTAACCCTGAATATTAAAACCCTGTATTAACACCCTGTATTAACCCTGAGTATTAACCCTGAATATTAAAACCCTGTATTAACACCCTGTATTAACCCTGAGTATTAACCCTGAATATTAACACCCTGTATTAACACCCTGTATTAACCCTGAGTATTAACCCTGAATATTAAAACCCTGTATTAACACACTGTATTAACACCCTGTATTAACCCTGAGTATTAACCCTGAGTATTAACCCTGAGTATTAACACACTGTATTAACACACTGTATTAACACCCTGTATTAACACCCTGTATTAACCCTGAATATTAAAACCCTGTATTAACCCTGAGTATTAACACCCTGTATTAACACCCTGTATTAACCCTGAGTATTAACACCCTGTATTAATCCTGAGTATTAACACCCTGTATTAACCCTGAGTATTAATCCTGAGTATTAACACCCTGTATTAACCCTGAGTATTAACCCTGAGTATTAACACTGAGTATTAACACTGAGTATTAACAATCATGAGTGGATACATTCTTCATTATTTCTGTTCTTCACCTTCCTCACAGCGTAGGCCTTTCCAGCCGGGTTTACACTGACAGGTGAAGGAGGCGTGTCCATCAATGCAGCGCTCATAACCCTCCTTGTAACACGGCAACGGCAGACACTGGTTGCTGATATCTGCAGAATAAACATATAATATACTTATTGCATACACACAATGTGCATTTAACACAAATGTAACATATACAAAACCAAAATTGAACATACATGTAACATACACTTGACATACATAAAGCATGCATACACCATATTTAATATACATGTAATATACATGTATGTTTAAGATAAATGTAACATATACAATGCATATTTCAACGTTTAACATAAATGTAACATAATATACAGTATATTTAACATGCATGCAACATAAACAATATTTAAATTGAACAGGTAATATCTAGACAGTCATGAAGTAAAAACACCCCCTGTAAAGTGAATTTTCAAAAAATATTTGGACATATGGATATGTCAATAAATGAATATAAAGGCCATCCCCCCACCCAAACCGTGTGGCACATCAGGAAGAATGTTGCATTTACTGTATATAGGATATTTTATTATACAACCTTTTTCCAAAACACTTGGGAGGCTGCATGAAATGTAAATAAAAACAGAATTCAATTATGTACGAATAATTTGAACCCTGTATTCAATAGAAAATAGTGTAAAGACAACATATTAAATGGTGAAACACATTTAAAAAAAAGTTGTGACAGAGGCAACAAAGAACTGGAAAAGTTGCTAAATGCTAAAAATCTCAACCTGGTGGAAATTCACACAACTAAGTAGGTCAATTGACAACATTTCATTAACAAGATTGGGTGTTAAAGGATCATTCCAGAGAGGATGGGTCTACCTGAAATGAAGAATGGGGAGGAGTTTACCACTCTGTGAAAGACTGCGTGGGCAAATAGTGCAACAATTTAAGAATAAAATATCACAATGTAAAATTGCAAGGAGTTTGAGGATCTTGTCATACCCAGTGCTTAATATAATTAAAAGACTCAGAGAATCCAAATAAATATTTCTATGCCAGGGATAAGGCTGAAAAGCAATACTGGATGGCCATGATCCTCAGGCCCTCAGAAGGCACTTCATTAAAAACAGACACAATTCTGTAGTGGACTTCACTGCATGGGCTCAGGAACACTTCTGAAAACCACTGTTTGTGAACACAGTACATTGCTGCATCCACAAATTCAAGTTAAAACTCTACCAGGCAAAGAAGAAACCGTATTTAAACAAGTCTTCTCTGGGCCTGAGGTCATTTAAGACAAACTGAGCCTAAGTAGAAACCTGTCCTGGTGTTGGACAAATCAAAATCTGTCATTATTTTTGGGAACCATGGACACTGTGTCCTCTGGACTAAAAAGGAGAGGGACCATCTGGCTTGTTATCAGCACACAGTTAAAAGGCCAGCATCTTTGATGGTATGGGGGTGCATCAGTGCACATGGCATTGGTTACTACCACATCTGTGAAGGCACCATTAATGATGAACAATATATACAGGTTTTGGATCAACATGTGCTGCCATCCAGATTGTGTTTATCAGGGAAGGCCTTGCTTATTTCTGCAAGAAATTGTCAAACCACATTCTGCACGTATTACAACAGCATGGCTCTGTAGTAAAACAGTCGAATTATGATACGACACATACAGCAAAGGAGACACTGAACTGTTGAGCAGCTGAGATCCCTATCAAGCAAGAATGGGAAAATGTTTCACTTTCAAAATTACAGCAATTGGTCTCCTCAGTTCCCAAATACTTACAGAGTATTATTAAAAGAAGTGATGCAACAAAGTGGTAAACATGCCCATGTCCCAAATTTTGTGACTG
Organism: Esox niger; assembly: GCA_016801105.1. Taxonomy (NCBI): domain Eukaryota; kingdom Metazoa; phylum Chordata; class Actinopteri; order Esociformes; family Esocidae; genus Esox; species Esox niger. The sequence goes on from JACXGJ010017375.1 coordinate 5,120, forward strand.
TGTTGCTGCCATCAAATTCTAAATGGGCTTTTCCAAAAACAATAACATTTCTCAGTTTCAATATTGTTGTCTTTGTACTATTTTCAATAGATTATAGGGACAAATGGGTTGCACATCACTGCATTCTGTTTTTTATGCAACATCACACATTTTTGGGAAACAGAATTGTATATTGTCACTATCTTTAGGTGCCAACATGTTTTTGTGATTCTGATGGTGAGATTTTGTTCCTAAAATATTGTGAACCACTTATGCTGCAGAAGAACCAGAAAAAACCTTTAGAATAATGACTTCAAACACCAGATCTACCTTCAGGGGTAAAGTCATGAAACCCCCAAGAAACCTCCATCCTTACCTACGCCCATAACCCCACCCCTAACATACCTTTGACACAGGAACGGAAGTCGCACTGAATGTTGGTGTCCCCAGTGTTGGGGTTCTTAATGCCATCCTTGTGTGTACTCACACACCCTGCAAAACACATGTTAACATGTTAAAGCGTCAGACAGATACTGAAGATCCAGGCAGGGGGAGTAGATCACTGCCTAATGTCACAGTAGACATAACATCATAGACCTTATGAAGCGGTATAAGACACCCGCTCCAAATATCCCTCCGTTCAGACTCAATTTAAATATTTGGAACTTACCGCTATATATGGGATAAAAGTAATCCTATGAAAGGAAAGAGAACAATGATTAGCGAAGGTCAGAGGAATGGGTTTTCTATTGGTTAGCAGCATCTGCTGCGAGGGGTCTTAATTGGAGGACATTTTTAATGAGCTAGTCTGTTTTTCGACTAATGGGCCTGTCGAGCTTGTTCAATGTGAGGACAATGTAACGTGGCCTGACTGAAGAAATGGGCCAGTGTGTTAGAAATGCCAGGGCTGATGTCAGTTCCCAGTCCGCCCCGGTCACAGTCCTGCTCCGTCCAGCACAGGTCAGGCTTCAGCTATGTCAACACGAGACTCACTGAATAAACAAACACACCAGGGGGTTCACTGACCTGAGTCAGTCTCTCACACACACACAGGCAGGCAAACACACACACGCACACCGACATTCACTCTGCATTTGTAACATGAGTTGTTCAGAGAACTTGCTCCTCCGACATTGACCCCTTTGTACTTTTTGGCCAGCCTGCCTGCCAGTCCACACCAACCCACTAACGTTTATTGGTATTGAGAGAGAAGGCATCTTTCTGACATGAACTTAGAAAGACTGTCCTTAGCCCTGGTTGCTCCAGACATAGCCACCATGTAACCAGTGTGCCCCCAGGACTCACTCACCGTCTCTGGGTTGTTCTCGAAGATCTCTCGGGCCTCCTCCTTGTTGCACAGCTCTTCAATGCACTCCCTCTCCAGGTTGCCCTTCTTACCCTCCTCGAACAAAGAATTGGCCCTGCGCTGTCTGTTTAGAAACTGTGACGCCCTGGTCCTAGTGAGGACTGGACAGGGGGCAGACGACGAGTGAAACGTGTTTATTGAAGAGTTAGTACGGGGTTATTCCCAATGAGGACAAAATAGCCTAACTGTTATGTATGTATGACACTGCTGTGATAAAACTGCCATTCTGTAAACAATATGTGAACAGCGTGTGATTCATATGTAGCTTCTTTGTTTATTTGCCATGTTTAATTTAGGACTTATTTGGACACGCTTTAGATTTAGGGGATTAGCAAAAGGCCGTTTCAACAGGCCGTTGTTCTTATTTGCAGCGCATTACCACCACGTGGTCTATTTAAATCAGAACGTTTGCAAGAAATCTCGAGGTTCCTCAGAAGGATCCGACAGTCTAAATCTCGGTTGATCAGCTGTTGCATGTGTGCAGGCTAGTGTCGACGTGCGTCCTGTTGAAACTGGCTGGAAACTTGGATTTGGCGCATGAAAGTTGCATTTAAGAGCGAAAGTGGCCGTTATATTCGTTGGAATGTAAATAAACAACAAAAACGCTGATACAATACTCAACTACTAAACAAATAAACAAAATCTGACAGTGTTCATTTTCCTCGCATTGCCTAAATTACCAATAGGCAATCGTTCTGTATACATGAAAAGTTCACTTACATTGATGAGCATCGCAGAGAGTCACGAGTAAGACTAGACAAACAATAGATTCTCCCAATGCCGACTTCTTTCTCCACATAGTAAAGCCGTTCCTCTGAACTAGGCTGTTGGCCCGGGGGTTAACTCCAATCGGGTTTGCTGAGCTCTGTGAGAAAAGTTTATTCTCCCGGAAAGCGTTTTCCCTGTTCGCTGGAGAGAGTTGGGACTGGGCCATGAACGCGTAGAGGAAAGGGAGGGGGTGTAGTTTACCATTTCAGATCTCCACACACTGGGCATACATTGTGGCCTCTTTAGCAGTGATGGAACATCGTGTTGCAGCTAGTATTTTAACCACCGGACTGGCTTTCTGAGAGTAAACGTAGAAGTTCGACCAGAAAATAGGAGTACAAAATGTGTACGCCATTATCATGCATAAACCTCCCAGCATCAAAAAGACTCCCAAACGTTGCTCAGTTTAGTGCTTGTTTAGGCTACAGGTGTTAGGCTACAGTGCGGTACGGGATCTCCAAAACTAGCCTATGAGCGCTTCTATTCTAACCCCCTATGAGTCATGCTGTTGCCAAATAATGAATTGCCAAATTTCAGAATTTATTTTCGCAAGTATTGTTTCTGGATCTGAATGGGGCAGTCTGGAGTTAAGGATATTAGCAATACCTATAGTTACTGATATTCACCCACTGGTTCTAAAAGAATACCTCATACATGTGACTGCTGTGCCAATACGACCGCAGACATTGGCTTGTTTAACGCCAATGTTTGTAAGCAATAAATGTGAACAAATAAAGTTTTGATGTCATGAACAGTCCCCTGACAACGTGTTTGTACTCATATTGCCATCATTACTTTATCAGAAGAAAAAACAAATTTAAACAACATTTTCACCAACCATTCATACAATTGTTCTGTACACAATTAGGACAGGTTTCTTCGTAACACTTTATATATTTATATATAAAATACACTGTTCTCCCTTAGAAGGTGTCCATCAGATGAGGAATGTAGAAGTCGTTATTTCTAGGCGATTGGATTGGTAACAAATGTATTAGCTGACCTGTGTGTGTGTGATTATTGCATACCAAAAGGAATACATGTTAATTTATTGATCATCATTTCACTATGTGATCAGCCATTATTGCATAAATCACATCCTGTGTGCCTTTTTGAGGATGGAGTTTTTTCTCCAGTGACCCTCGTTCTCCAATTATTACCAACATCCTTCAATGGAACACATAATTGAGATAAAAAAATAAATACAAGGTGGATAACAGACATGGCTTACAATCAGACAAGGTTTTCTATTTCTTCACGATAAAAGATTCAGAACAGAACACAACCCTGTAGAGACTGGGGGGGGGGGGCAGAACACTAGTATTTACAATGCAACCTAAAACAACACAACCTTTAAGACACGCTTACTCACACCTTAACCATGAACAAACAGTCTCTCAGTCTCTATCACACATACACACATTGACCATATACCCCCCCACACACACACGCACGCACGCACACACACACGCACGCACACAGACACGCATGCACACACACACAGACACACATGCACACACACACAGACACGCACGCACGCACACACACACACACACACAGACACGCACACACGCACACACAGACACGCACGCACGCACACAGACACGCACACAGACACGCACGCACACACACAGACACACACACACAGACACACACGCACGCACACACACACACACACACAGACACGCACGCACACACACACACATACACACGCACACGCACACACACAGACACACAGACACACACACACGGTAGATTAGGTTCACAAGCCAAAAAAACTAAAGGAAATTCTTAAACTGATGTGTAGAAAATAAAGAGCGTTCTGTACAACAAGATGCCATTCAGAAAAATAGAAAACACAGTCCTAAATGTTGAAGAGGTTCAAACATCAAAACGTAGAAAGATACAAAAGACACATTTTGCGACATTGGCAATATCACAGTCCTTAACCTGTTCACCAAATACAGTAGCGTTTTGGAGATATAGAAAGGTCACACAGATGACCTGGTTCTACTACAGAGGTCAAAGGAGGTGAAAGGAAAGAACAATAGGAAGGTTCAGAAACAGTGACCCACACCATGGGGGACCCTTCATGTGACAGTCCCCACTGGGCCTGCAGACAGTCAGGTTTCAGCTGGCACCACCCAGCTGGCACCACCCAGCTGGCACCACCCAGATGGCACCACCCAGCTAAGAGGCTATACTCCAATATCCACCCAAGCAAAATGCTTAGAACACATGACACGGTTGGGGAACATTCCATTTAAATGTACATTCCATTTGGAAAGTAAAGCCCATTTCCAGTCATGAAAAGCATGGAGGGGAAATGGAATTCACCCCAGCCCTGTCACATAATCAATAGGCCTTGTCGCTTGTGTGGGGGGGGGTGACACTGGAACTAAACAGTTATCCAGTGGTGAAGAAGGCTGGATGTGAAGCATGGTGTGAAGACACACTGTATGGAAGCATGGCACGCCTGGCCAGTGAGAACCACATTTCCCACAATGCAGAGGGTGAAGCATAACTGTACCTTCAAATACTGTGTGCAACTAGATCAAACCATTGTAAAAATTCACAGCAGGAGAAGTGATGGAATGATTGAAATAGTATGAATCATAAACCCCATAAAACCTCTAAGTTCTTTGTGCCTTTACACCATTTCTTTATTTCTATGTGCACTTTAAATTAGGTCTGTGTTTCGTGTAGCTTTACACCACCTAAGAGTTTTGAGATCTGTGTAAAAAGTTCATTTTCATCAACATTGGCTTAAAATATGCAAAGATATTTTCTTTGTTGAGTTAACTGAAGCAAATATATTGACAAACATCACCGTGTTCTGACTAGATTTACACAGTTATGCCTAAACAAACCACAGGCCAGAAGTGATTCCCAAATTCCTTAAGGGAAAACCGAAATTAAACCAGTATCACCTTTTAATGCTAGGCTTTATGGGGACTATGACACTTGGACCATTTCAGTCTATACAGAATAAATGAGTTTTACACACTGGGACTTGTAGTTTTTCCCAGAGACTAGAGAGCAGGCAAGGAGGAGCAGGAAAACCTCAAACAGCAGGGCCAGGCTCTGAATCAACGACTACAACTCTTAACAACTGTTGAAACAGACTCATAATGACTGAAATCAAGAGCTGTCTCCGTGCAGTCCTCCATCTTCATCTTTCCCTGGGCGACAGGAGTGTAGACTCTAGAACACGATTGGCTGAGACCATCTGCATTTGGTCCGTACGACTTGAAATACAAAGGAATTGGTTTTTCTAACATCAATAATAATATATCACTTAAATCATAAAAAAGAGCGGTAAAATACAGTTCTCTGAAAATGTGCTGAGGCGGTAGCTTTCTTGATCCGCCGCCATTTTGGGGCAGATTAAAGTGCGGGATCACTGGTTCATGGATCCGGTGAAAAGCATTTTCTTTAAGCACATCACCGTCTGAAACATGACCGGTTAGAAACCGAGCACGACCCCTTCCTCCTCCTATATCTCCCAGTCTGGACCTCGGCTCGGTGTCCGTGGTGTTAGGAAGGTATCCACCATAGAGAGCTGTGGACCGGCCAATCAGGAACGTTTGCCAGGTCACATGCTGCAGAGACGGTGCTCCAGGCTTCATGGCAATGGTTGGTGGGCGGGGCTAAATGGAGAAGGTGGAGCTCTCAGACTGCTGGCGGATGTAGCACTGGAGGCTCTTGTCACCGATAGGATGTTCCCTGTAGAACACGAAGAACAGGGGTGTGGTCAGGAATGTTATTCAACATTGCTAAACATTAAATTGGCACGTTTGGATTTTATCAGCGTAACATTTGAAATGTTGATTCAATACTCACTCTGTAGGAGTAATATTAACACCCATTAACCCCAGAGTTGGAGTCAAATTACAGTGGAAAGTAAAACAGCCCTCTCAAAATCATGTCTATCAATATATGATCTCCAGCATTCTCTACCGTCCTCTCAATCAGTCAAGGTCATGTGTGTGTGTGTGTGTGTGTGTGTGTGTGTGT
>JACXGJ010017376.1:0-11247 GCA_016801105.1 Esox niger
TCTATCGCTCCCTCCTCTATCGTTCCCTCTCTCCTCTGTCTATTGTTCCCTCCTCTATCGTTCCCTCTCTCCTCTGTCTATCGTTCCCTCCTCTATCGTTCCCTCTCCTCTGTCTATCGCTCCCTCCTCTATCGTTCCCTCTCTCCTCTGTCTATCGTTCCCTCCTCTATCGTTCCCTCTCTCCTCTGTGTATCGTTCCCTCCTCTATCATTCCTTCTCTCCTCTGTCTATCGTTCCCTCCTCTATCATTCCGTCTCTCCTCTGTCTATCGCTCCCTCCTCTATCGTTCCCTCTCTCCTCTGTGTATCGTTCCCTCCTCTATCATTCCTTCTCTCCTCTGTCTATCGCTCTCACCTTTCTATTGTTCCCTCTCTCCTCTCAGTCTGTCTTTCTTTGATTAGTTATTATGTCTTTTCTTTTTGGAAAAGTCAATTGTCTGTGTGTGTGTGTGTGTGAGAGTCAGGGAATTAGAAAAACAAACAGCAAACCACCCAGCCACCGACCACACACACACCCACACACACCCACCCACACACACACCTACACACACACACACACCCACACACCACCCAGGACACACGGATGACATTCAGGAAACAGAATCGATACACTCGTCTTTGACAAGGAAGATCCTTAACGACCAGATGAGAAAAGCATGACTCACTGTCTATTCATTAGGACTGTGTGTGTGTGTGTGTGTGTGCTTGCGTGCATGCGTGTGTGTGTGTTTGTGTGTGCCACCAGTCTCCAGGTTCTGAGGTTGATCCAGAAGCAGCAGGCCAGCTGACACTGGCTGGGTCCTTATGTTGCTACAAGGTTTTTGGCAGCACCCACCTGGCTCCTCCCAGTATCCCCGTGTAGATACCCAGGGAAGAGGCAGACACGCACCTCAAATGGACTCCACTGGACCGACTCGCAACATAGCCATTCCTGCTACACGCTGTGGTAAAATGGTGTTGGACAGTGTGAACCCAGTGGAGAACAGACCACAGAGACCGGGAGAGAGGGACAGAGAGAGAAGGGGAGATAGAGAAACGAGAGAGCCAGAGAGAGAAACAGAGGGAAAGAGAGAGACAGAAAGAGATGGAGAGCGGAGGATTTGAGGATGAACTGCAAAATCCCACCACAGCTGTTAGACTGGCAGAGACCCCAGGCAACTCTAAACACACACACACACACACCCACACACACACACACACACACACGGAACACACAAACACACTACAACCCTCTGCTCAGTTGAAGACAGTATAAATCTACTTCCTGTGCTTAGGCCAACAGATCTGTCTGCTCACGGATCGTCTGTCAATGAGCCACAAAAGAGAGAGAGGGAGGTGTGGACATATAAATGTCTGTGTGTGTGTGTGTGTGCGTGTGTGCGTGCGTGCTGGTGTCGTAGGGTGGTTGTTTTGGCTCCTGTGAACTTCCGCGTCTTAGTGGAGGACTAGATGATGATCTCTGTTAATTCCTGTGATCAGAACGAGCCTGGGCAGCTCTCTCACAGACAAAAGAAACAATGACAGCACTGTACAATCCCAGCTATACACAGCAGGCCAACACTGGGGCCAACTACAATGGAGCTGAGACCTAGGGACCCCTCAAGAAAAGCTAAGCCAGTCGTGTGCCTGTGCCTGTGTGTGTGTATGTGTGTGTGTGTGTGTGTGTGCAGTGACATCACTGTGCGTTTATACCCCACCAGCAGCCGTCCACTCAGAGAGCCATCACGTCTTCTGCCCCCCCTCCCTCCCCAGGGCTGACAGCGGGGATGGTTGATGATGAGGGTGTAAACATACGGTGATGTCACTAGTCCAAACACACGCACACACACACACGCACAAAGACACACACACACACACACACACACACAAAGACACACACACACACACAAACTGATCCTGCATGTTTAGATCTCTTCTCAAGGTGACCTTTTCCATTTTCTTCGGGTCAGTAGTGAGGTTTACACAGGGCCAGTGGGTTTGTTTTGGTCTGTGTTGTTGTGTGTGTGTGTGTGTGTGTGTGTGTGTGGGTTTGTCTCTGTGTGTGTGTGTGTGTGTGTGTGTGTGTGTGTGTGTGTGTGTGTGCGGGGGGGAGGTTGGGGTTGTCTTCTGTGTAAATACATCCTTCCTGAGTCAGGGACTTTGTCTTAAACTAACCTCACCAGAAACAACCCCACCCTAACCAACCCCACCAGAACCAACCTTTAATCTAGGGACTGGAGTTGTCTTCAAACCATGTCAATCACAAATGGCACCCTATTCCATAGACAGAGCCCATAATGGATCCAGAGGGGATGAGTCCACTACTGAGTGGGTTCAGAACCAGTTATATGGTAAGGAAATGTTACCTTTAAACACAGGGACAGAGACGAATACACACATAAACAAATAAACACATAAACAAATACACACATAAACAAATACACACATAAACAAATACACACATAAACAAATACACACATAGACAAATACACACATAAACAAATACACACATAGACAAATACACACATAACGAATACACACATAGACAAATACACACATAAACAAATACACACATAGACAAATACACACATAACGAATACACCCATAGACAAATACACCCATAGACAAATACACCCATAGACAAATACACACATAAACAAATACACACAGACAAATAGTTTGAGCTAGCTTCTGGGGGGTGTCAGTTTCACACAGGGAACGGCCCGGTCTTCCAAGAGAAGACACGCGGCCGTGCACATCTAGACGATAAACAAAACCTCTCAACGTGACCAAGGTGTCTCAGAAAGTGTAATGTAGAACCGGCCGAGGTTCTCTCCGACCCGTCGTAGCTCCCCGCGTTGCCACACAGCACTTCATATATTAAGACGGCGCCCGGATCGATGCGCCAGACGCACGCACTCCATGCCGTCTGGTGACAACATAATCTCATCATCAGGAATTTGGCTTGGGCCTTCAGCAACATGAGCCACTGCACTGCTCATCTGAGATGACACCGCGGGGGGGTGAGGAAGAGGGGGGACAGAGAGGAAGGAGAGCGAGGAGGAGGAGGAGGAGGGAGAAGAGAAAGAGGGTGGACGAGGGAGGACAGGTTGAGAGGAGAGGCTGGAAAAAAGAGGGAGAAATGGAGAGGGGCAAAGCGATAACGAGACAAATGGATACACAGCCTGACGAGGAGAGAGAGCTAGATAGAGGGATGGAAAGAGAGAGGTAGATAGAGGGATAGAAAGAGAGAGGTAGAGGGATAGAAAGAGAGAGGTAGAGGGATAGAAAGAGAGAGGTAGAGGGATAGAAGGAGAGAGGTAGAGGGATAGAAAGAGAGAGGTAGAGGGATAGAAAGAGAGAGGTAGAGGGATAGAAGGAGAGAGGTAGAGGGATAGAAGGAGAGGGAGAAAGAGAGAGAGATGGACAGAAAACCTCTTACTACCTTAGTCCTCCTGAACAACTTAACTTAAGATTGATCTCTCCCACACACACACACACACACACACACACACACACACACACACGTTGTCTAGGGGACCTGACGGGTAGGCGTCGGCCAACCCCTCCCACCTCCTACTCCCAATGTCCCTCCAACAGCATACACGGAGCAATTAACTATCGAACAGCAGCGCAGTTCTGGAAGAATTAATGTCATTATCTGTACACTGCATATAAAAACCAGACATATACAGTACATTTATATATTGTTTTATATTATTGCTGATAGTTAATTTGTTATTGGGTTTCTTCACAGCTTAGATTTTGTGAAGTCATGATTTCTTAAGTGAATCAATAAATAGTGGCTGTCCAAAACAAAACAAATTACCCCCCAAATGCCCCATTGCACCTCACCTTGTGGAGACTGCCCCCCAGGCTCTGGTCAGAAGTGGGGGCTAGAGAGCCAGCTGGGGTTCATTTGGGGGCCAGCCTCTCTGACCCTTATTTGTATTTTCTTTATCTACAATTCCCCAGTTGAAAACAGTTTTCCTTTAACAGAAACATAAATAAGGGACCTGATGGCTCCACCACATTCTGCTGTGTGTGCAGAAAAGAGCCAATGGGAACATCACCAGGACAACCTGCCCCCACGAACTGACAACGGAAAACAGAACGTAGAAGACAGTCAGCAACAACTGTCTGTCAACTCTCCCAAGACACAGAGATAGACAGTTTGTGGGTGAAAGTGAACGCTCGCTCGCTCACACACACACACACACACACACAGACACACACACAGACACACACACAGACACACACACCGCTCGCTAGCACTGTTATTCGGTTTCAAACAGTGATATGCCAGATAACAACTAACTGCAGAGAGGTCCCTAAAGGACACAGAGAGGGGGGTTGGGCAGGGTTGTGGCAGCTCTCTGTTTATTTTACTTTTTCATTTTGTAAACATTGGCAATGAAAAAAAAAGTAAAAACTGAAGAGAAAGAGGTAATATTTTGATTGCACACGTTAATATTCACAGGGTTGTTAAAGTTAATATTCACAGGGTTATCTACGTTAATGTTCCCGGGATTATCTAGGTTAACGTTCACAGGGTTATCTAGGTTAACGTTCACAGGGTTATCTAGGTTAACGTTCACAGGGTTATCTAGGTTAACGTTCACAGTGTTATCTAGGTTAACGTTCACAGTGTTATCTTGGTTAACGTTCACAGGGTTATCTAGGTTAACGTTCACAGGGTTATCTAGGTTAACGTTCACAGTGTAATCTAGGTTAACGTTCACAGGGTTATCTAGGTTAAAGTTCACAGGGTTATCTAGGTTAACGTTCACAGGGTTATCTAGGTTAATCTTCACAGGGTTATCTAGGTTAATCTTCACAGGGTTATCTAGGTTAATCTTCACAGGGTTATCTTCACAGGGTTCACTGGCTGGCTAGCTGACTTACTGGCTAGCTGACTGACTGGCTAGCTGATCTGACTGGTTAGCTGATCTGACTGGCAAGCTGATATGACTGGCTAGTGGATCTGACTGGTCAACACCTCCACCTTGCAACACATGTATTCTGTGGACCAGCGGGAGACCAATCTGGAGGAAGAAACTTCAGCCCTCAGGGAGCTTTAGAAGAGCCCTCCAAGGGAGGTGTCACACACACACAGATTCACAAGCACATACACACACAAACCCACTCTCCAGGGCATCAGAAAGGGCCCCTGGGGGAGATCCCATGTATTGTTGATCTTAGAAAACCTAAGACGCTTCAGATCACAGCTGGTGATTCCTACAATGACACAGTCTGACTGGGATCTCTCTGCATTGCTCTCTCTCTCTTTCCACTTTTCTCTCTCTAGGATAAAGGCTGTGACAGAGTGGACCGTGATCTCTTTAATGTGTTGTCTGTTTTGCGTATCAGTTTGTTGCCTGGTCCATGCTGCCGTGTGCTGGCGCTTGTCAAGGTCATTCCGAGGGGGGCGGGGCAATCGGCAGGGACATCCATTATCCAGCCTGCAGTACAAGGTTCAAGGTTCAAGGGGCGTATCTGGTCTCAGAGGGATGCATTAGGGAGACTTGGGAGGAAGTGGCGCCGGCGCCAAGGCTGACTTAATGGAGGTGTCTCCAGAGGAAGGGTGGTGTTCGCCCCAACACCCGGATGGCATCCTCCCTGTGCCATCGACTGGCTGCTCTCCTGCCATGTAGCTGGCAGGGCTGGTGGACTGTTTCTGGTCATGTCAGAAACAGTCCAACAAGGGTGGCAGTGGTTTTTACCAGCACATGAGAGAGGCCTGGTGGACATAGTGAGCAATCAAATCTCTCTTTCTCTTCCTCCTGCCATCCTTCACTCAGTTCGTTTCTGTGTCCTGGTGTATGATGTCATTTTGGGTCTAGCCAAAGCTTCCAGAAATGTTTTGTGTGACTGTGTGCTGAGAGCTAAGCTCTGGATTTCAGACTAGTCTTGCATGACTTAGCTCCTATAAGGCCAGCACTTCTGGGAAAGTGAGAAAACACACACACCTCATGTTTGATAGAGGGAGACCATCTGACGAGTAGGCGTGTGTTTTCCCTGAAAACTGTTGAGTTTGTGGTAAAAGCAAAGCCATTAACAAGGTGAGGAGAAAGAATCACTACAAACTGAAACACCACCATCAACACCACCATCAAAGAAACACTATCAACAAACACACCAACAACACAGTCATCAACAACACAATCATCAACAACACAAGTCATCAACAAACACACCAACAACACAGTCATCAACAACACAATCATCAACAACACAGTCATCAACAAACACACCAACAACACAGTCATCAACACAATCAACAACAACAAAGTCATCAACACAATCAACAACAACACAGACATCAACACAATCAACAACAACACAGTCATCAACGACACAGTCATCAACACAATCATCTACTACACAGTCATCAAAAACAAACACACCAAGAACACAGTCATCAACGAAATCAACACCATCAGCAGCAACTCCGCCATGTTAAAGCAGCTGGCCAGTCAAAACCAACCAGGTGAGTCTCAGAGCCGAGGCTCAAAATGTCACCATGTTCCCCACACAGGGCTCATTCTGATGAGTCTTGGTCAGAAGCAGAGCTCAAAAAGAGGGAATATGGTGCAATTTGGGACATACGACAATCGGATATCACGGGCAAGAACCAATGCAGTTTGCCAGGGAATGTCATGGGCTTTGTCCTAACCTGTCCACTATGGAGACAGCATCCTAAAATGACCAATGGGAGTGTTTTCTAGGTCTCCACATTGACTTCACCAACAGCCCTCATATTGACCACGCCTTATGGATGCCACTATACTTTCAACAGTTGTGAATGAACACTCACTATGAATTTAGAAGCCCAGGTGTGTTTAAAATAATTCAAACAGGGGACAATGGAACTGTGATAGGTCCTGGGAAAATCAATCTTAGCTATCAGAATGTTACTTTACTTGACACGAATATCTGAGTCACATGAAGGAACCTGGACTCAATTTATGTTGCTCTGTTTCACTCCCCAGAAATTGCCTGCAACTTTGTAAAATTGCATTGTAAGAGATAGAAATCCATCCTATTTCACGCAACTGATTGTGGGTAATGTCCAATCGGGGAGCATAAAAATTGTTTACATGAATCCAGTCGGAACTCTGACCCAGTTGTCATGACAACGCAACTGGCAGTCCTGCTGGACAGAGATAGACTTCATGGCTTGTCTTGGGTGGGGAACCTGGCTAGTCCAGCGTAATGAACATGGTTAGTCCTGGGTTATGAACATGGTTAGTCTTGGGTTATGAACATGGTTAGTCTTGGGTTATGAACACGGCTAGTCTTAGGTTATGAACACGGCTAGTCTTGGGTTATGAACACGGCTAGTCTTGGGTTATGAACACGGCTAGTCTTGGGTTAAGAACATGGTTAGTCTTGGGTTATGAACACTGCTAGTCTTGGGTTATGAACACGGCTAGTCTTGGGTTAAGAACATGGTTAGTCTTGGGTTATGAACACGGCTAGTCTTGGGTTAATAACATGGTTAGTCTTTGGTTATGAACGTGGGATGGCAGTCAGGGAATGTGGTATTTATCTGTAAAATGCCCATTTGCCTGTAGTCCGCCATGTTATGGCATTGACAGGTAGCATTGTAGCTAACAACTGTTAAATCCAAAAGATTTCAACTAACCTCTAGAAAGAAACATTGTACCTGGATAAGATTCTCAGAGAAGTGTTTACTTTTATAACCAATAATGAACTTAATGCAAAATGTGAGCAGATGGGACGACCCAACACATGCTGTTGAAGAAGCCAGGCATCGCTGTTCCAAGCCTGAATGATGAAACCAGAGGTGATGTGTGACAGGTGCAGATATCACATCTGACTTGCTTTGTTTTCGAGATGATGCCACTTTCCGCTCGCTTCCGTAACACGCCTGTTTTCCAACCTGCTTTGGGTGACATCAGCTCTGTGAGAGAGCTCTTCCACATTATGAACAGCGCCCATTCCTCACTCCATCCATCCTCTGTCTGTCTCACCCCATCTCATTAAAATAGGAGAGGGAATGTGTGCTCTGAATCCACATGCTGTTGGTTTAGCTGCTCCTGTGAGCGTCATGCCCTACAATAAGCCTGGCCCCTTATTGACCCAGGTAATGAGTCTAAAGTGTGTGTGTATCTGTGTGTGTGTGTGTCTGAGAGAAAGCAAATTAGACCAACTCCAGACCAGCTCTCACATCACAGAGGTCAGGCTTGGCGTAGTAGCTTATTCCTCTCGCTCTCTTTCTCGCGCTCTCTCTCTATTTCTCGCTCTTTACCTCTGGTTCATGCTTGGTCGTTCTCCATATCTCTGTCTTCATCTCTCTCTCTCTCTCTCTCTCTCTCTCTCGGTTTCTACTTAAATGAAATTCAATTATATTTAAAAGGGCTTTGTTGGCATGGGAATCTTTTTTTTATTCCATTTCCACGAAATTCTAAAGGATAATGAAGTGTAAAATGGTGTGTTGTTAACTGTGTACACAGTTGTTATAGTGCGCAAAAAGATAAACAAACGATGAGGCAAAATAAATAAATATAAACAGATTAGTTCTGAGAAATTAGGACGAACTGCCTTTCTCATGGTTCTTCACCTTGCCCGCCCAGGGATTTGATATCTGACCAGTACCTTTCGCTTACTGAACTGATGCTCTAATCGCTGGGTTACCGGTTCTCTGGCTCCCCTTAGCCCCGCCCCCCTTAATTAAAATACATAAATAATTTTATAATCATACCGACTGTTCTGCATTTCCCTGCTCACAGGTTGTTGTGTGGTTTAAATACAGATCTGAGTAAATTCACTCATTTTTGCTTTTTTCTCAGTTCTGTCATTCGTTCCCATATTTAGACCAGTCCTTCCCCACAGTTAGAAAGTCACGCCAGAGGGAGGGTAGAGCACGCACGCACGCACACACGCACACACGCGCACACGCGCACACGCGCACACGCGCACACACACGAGGGCTGTTATGGAAAGGCAGACTTGCCCCAGCCTATACAGACGTATTTAATAATTCAACAGGGTAACTTGAATTTGGAGATTTCACAGATAAATAAAACATGGCACTTCCACCAAACGTCTCCAGTGTTTTAGCACCAATGCTTCTGTAAAATGGCCAATTAATTGTCTAAATCTTTGCCGGAGCTGCAGTGACTCTTCAGGCAAAGCTTCCTGGCAGGGTCTGGCCACGACCCCCGGCAGGATAAACGGAGGAGAGACGCCCCTTTTCCTCGCCTTCAGAGTCCAGGATACAACTGACCATAGACCTCTGGTCTTTAAGAAGTTCACTTCAAAGGGAACAGGGTGGTGTTGGTCTCAAGGACAGGGTCCATGGAAGAGAAATGAAGCCAGTGTAATAATATATTAAATATAATAATATCATATGAAATATAAATCCTGAGGGATTCTCGATTTCATTCTCCCTCTATCCTACCGCTTTCAGGCCATCTTACATCCATCTCTGATGCTGAGTAACATAATAACCACTTCGGGTCTCTCTCTCTCTCGCTCGCTCGCGCTCTCTCTCCATCCATTCTCTTCTACTGCAGAAAAAAGTCCAACAAATAAATGTCTTTAGCCACAAGAGTACGTATGTGTAGCCTACACATGTCTGTGTGTGTGGGGGGGGGGGGCTTGCAGAACATCAATATGATATGCAGTTTGAAAAAAAACTACATGTTTACCCACAAGTAGTAGATGGAGAGAAAGACAGGGGGAAAGGATGGAAGAAACATCAATATGAAAGCCGTTTATCTGAAATAGAATTATGTATTCTTCTACTGAACTGATTTAATAAGGAAGACTGCTCTGCGGTTAACTCACCCCCACTCCCCCTGCCCCCCCCCCCAATTCCCCCACCCACGCAAACAAACATGTAACGGGGATGTGAGATGTTTATCGTGACATCTTCCGCCTGGCTCTGATTTGTTAAATTCCATGACTTATTAATGACAGGGTGTAAATATAGCTACCATGACATGGCGAGCAACAGATCCTGTAGCGGAATCACACGCACACGCACAAACACGCACACGCACGCACACGCACACACACGCACACGCACCCTTCCTTGTTAAACCAAACCCTAAAATCTCCAAGCAGGGGTCTCGCACAACAACCCATGTCTACAGGTAACCGATGAAAGATTCAAACAGTACATTTGTCCGTCTGTCTTTCACCGGGTCGGGTCGGTTGACCCGGGGGGGCACCTGAGCACACTAACACCGCGGCTCAAAATGGCACCCCCCGTTACCAATGCGTCCCTGGTTGTATGAAGCGCACTGTGAAGGGAACAGGGTGTCATTTGGAACACGTCCTACCACTTCCCCTTCCGGCAGAGACACATCGATCATACGAGGAGAGAAGAAACCCTGGCATTAATAATGCAGCCTGGTTACTGTGTGTGTGTGTGTGTGTGTGTGTGTGTGTGTGTGTGTGTGTGAGAGAGTGTTTGTGTTTCCATTCACATAACGCGCACACACACACACACACACACACACACACACACACACACACAAACACACAAACACACAAACACACAAACACACAAACACACAGCATCCAGGGCAAAGCAATACCTTTTTTTATTTATTTTATATCCACCGACAAAACTAAGCGAAAAATAAAACCAAAACCACGGCACCTGGTGCAGGGGCTTTAAAGAGCTCTTCTGGGGACGTAGTACACAAATTACACGCACACACACACACACACACACACACACACACAAAGATTGCACACACACACAGACACACACTATACCCATACACAAACACTGCGTGCGCACACACACACACACACACACACACACACACAATACAATACAATACAATACAACAGCTGGCTAGATGCATAAAGAGGAGAGAGAATGAATGAGGGGAATAAGTGCAGAGTTCTGTTGGGTTCAGCTCCACTCTGCCCACTGAAGTGGAGGCATTACAGCCATTCCAGTACCACACGAGATACTGTGAAGTACCGTGGGCTCCGACCGTCAAATATGCAGAAGAAATAGAAAAGGAAGATTGAGGAAGAGAGGGATTGGGGGAGGTTAGGGGAGATGAGAGAGCTGGGATAGGGGGGGAGAGAGGGGGAGACGGAATAAAAGAGAGGAAAAAGGCAGAGAGCTCGGACAAACGCACGGCTGTCACGCTGCTATAAGAGAGGTCTGTCTGTCACCGAGACGACTGGGCTGCAGAGGGCTTAAATCACACGCCTGGAATGCCTACACACACACACAGACACAGACACACACACACGCACACACACACACACACAC
>JACXGJ010017377.1:0-11124 GCA_016801105.1 Esox niger
GTATGTATGTATGTATGTATGTATGTATGTATGTATGTATGTATGTATGTATGTATGTATGTATGTATGTATGTATGTATGTATGTATGTATGTATGTATGTATGTATGTATGTATGTATGTATGTATGTATGTATGTATGTATGTATGTATGTATGTATGTATGTATGTATGTATGTATGTATGTATGTATGTATGTACACACTTTACCTAAATTATTTTATATATATATATATAATTTAAGAATATACTTCACTTCTTAATGCATGTCAACTGGGAAGTCATTTTAGGATTTAGCCATTTAGATACAACCCCCCCCCACCCAAAAAAAAATACACATACTTCACCTAAATTGTCATTTTCAGACTTAAATATTACTGATGATGATTTGTATATAAAGACAAGCCATTCTCACCTGCACACATTTGATTGCTAACTGCTTTGGATGCATCACATGGTCCCCAAAAGACAGACTCGTAGGTGAAGAGCTGTTTTGCCTAATCTAAAAAAAAAAATATTAAAAAAAGACAATTGTTAGAAAATGTATTGTAATGTCTGTAATTCTTTAAAACTATGCCACATTTCTATTAATTTGTATTATGGAAGTTTTGTCCTGTCAAAATAAATCTGTCTAATGTCCTGGAATATTATTCATGACTAATTATGTTGGAAATGTTACATGTAAATATTGACTTACCATAGAACAATTGTAGCAGTATGTGAAGCAACACTAAAATCAATTATGGAAAACTTAACAGGGTGGTCAAAGTCCCAGCTCATCCGCGTGATGTTCCTACGCAATAATTATTGATGTGTGTGCCATTTGATAAAACTAAACAGTGCTCCACATCAGTGGCCACTTTGTTAGATGAGAACCTATATGACAAATCTTCCAATGTGCACTAGGTTGTTACACTCCGCTGCCTTATATCTGCAGTATGTGGCAAGATTTAGGGTCATTTCTTTGTGGATTTGGGAATGCTGACGCGAATCGCTCTCCAATCGGAAGAAATCCAAGCAACTGATGTTTTAGATAGACCTTTCTGACTTGAACATGGCTACTTGAATATGAATGTCCCAAAAGCCAACGAGTGATTAAATGAACTGAAGTGGATAGGGGGCTACTTACAGTGGAACCCTGTGCAGAGTGGGAATGTGAGTTCTGTGGTGAACGGATCACAGGGGGGGGACCTCTCACAGGACTGGACCCGTTCCCTCCCTGAAACTTGAGGGAAACAGAGGCTGTCAGTGTGACTGACATCATCGGCTGCCACTTGGCAACAACATGTGCGCAGAAAGCCTCCTTTATGTCCCGTTCTGTTTATTTCAGAGCTGGCAGCCCGGTGTGAAATGGATCACATCACAGATGCATTGATACCTCAGATGAACATCAAACACAGAGCTCCGGCACACAGGGACTGCTGCTCAGTCATGTTAACAGTATTATTTACCTCCTAAATCCCCAAAAAATTGCAACTCACATCAAAGTAATCACTAATCTTGGGTCCTCGCACAATAGACTTTCCTGTGAAAGAAAATAGAATTAGCATTGACCTTAGATTATGGCCACCCTAAAGCAATTACAGTAAGTACACAGAGCATAACAGAATAAGCTTAAGGAAACTTACCTTGGCTGCTCTCTGACTGGGTTTCCGGTTTCCTTTTTCTTCCTCTGGACGATTCCGAGTGTTTCTTCTCAGGAGTCTGTAAAAGAAACCGTTAAACTGCCATCATGAAGTAGGTTGTACAGGTAGTTATTTCATCAAGACAATCAAATAATTACTGCTGCATGAAATAAAAAACTGAACAACCCAAATGTCAAGTCTACAACCTGCTAGGCAGTTCCTGGATGTAGGTGAACTGGCTGCCTTTTGCCAAAAAATAAAGGCAAACATTGCATAGTATTCTAAATACAATGGAGTACCTACCGAGTACGCGGGAGAACTCCCCCTCTTCACGTCTGAGCTCTGCAGACAGACAAGGGAAAATGCAGTATGGGTCAGGAGAATGAGTTCAACAACAAAAATGAATGACTAACTGCGTTTATAATTAACCGGTTTTGACAGTGAAATTATAAAGAAAAGCTTATTGTGGTGGTAACTATTGAAAATAATTTCAATAGTTGAGAGAGGATGCTCTACTATGACCGATCCAGCCCCTAATGGAAATTTCAGGCCACAGGCTCTGACAACAGGTAACCAACCTGTGGCACAAACTAACTACACTTTAGTATCTGAGATTCAGATCTCCATCAGCTAAAACCAGATCAATTTAAAGAAGAGCTACAATCAACCGTTCCCATTAACCCACCTCCAGAAAGACAACATACTGCAAGATGGGGATGACGTCTAGCCAACCAAAAACAGCAGGAAACAAAACTAATTACACAGAAAATGCTAAAAAACTAAACCAAATCCAAGTCTAAAAAGGGTAGACTATTTCAACAGGGCAAACAGATCCTGTTCAAATGGGTCCCAGAACCAGGACAGAGCCTTGTGGAGGTGATCAGGTGACAGCTGGTATGACAGAGTGTGGCATCATAAGGGAGTGGGTGACATCCGGGGTGGCACCGGGGCATCATAAGGGAGTGGGTGACATACGGGGTGGCACCGGGGCATCATAAGGGAGTGGGTGACATACGGGGTGGCACCGGGGCATCATAAGGGAGTGGGTGACATACGGGGTGGCACCGGGGCATCATAAGGGAGTGGGTGACATCCGGGGTGGCACCGGGGCATCATAAGGGAGTGGGTGACATACGGGGTGGCACCGTTGAGAGAGACATCTGTGCAGATTCAGCAGCAGAGGCCATAGGAGGTTCACCTCCGTCACTGACTTTTTATGCCAGCCAATGAGCTACGCGAGGGGAGCGGGGAGGGAGGCGCTTGATACCCTCCACACTGTGGAAGTTGGGGCTTCTTTAGTGAATTCCGCTGTTGATTTCCAATGCCTCACACGAACACACTGCACCACTGCTGTCCCTCCACGTCGGAGGCCATGTGCATTTTACCTTCATTAGCATTAAACTCTGCTGCCAGATACAGGAGGAAGGCTCAGACACAGCAACGCCAGAATGATGAAGATTATGCCAGTGATCAGTGCGCCCTGGTGTGGCGTCTGGACCAGATTGTGTTTGTACAGAGAGGTGAGAGCACATGACACGATGTGTCACCAGAAGGGAGTATAATTGCTGCAAGATTCACACACATCTTGTTTTCCCTCTATCTCCATCTTAGGTCGTGTTCACCAGGGGCACAGATTAGAGCCCTTTTCATTTCTTTCTGTTAGGAACCAACCATCCCAAACTGACATCCAATCAAAACCTAAGTCTAGTCCAAAACAGTGGATGGAATTTCAAAGACTAAGAAATAGATACAGAAACAACCAATCATTGGCTCTGAAAACAATAGTGGCATTATATTGAACAAGTTTGTAAGTTTATAAAAACACAAACGTACCTCTGACTCTTTGTCACTGGATGACCCCAGGCTTCCAAAACTCTGATTTGAACATTCATTGTTTGTCAAGCCCTGAAATGAAACCAGTTAATCAGCATACAAACTAAATTAACTATGAAAGTGTACTTTCGACAAACATCCAACTAGCCAAAATCATTCAGCAAAGTCTTCCTGCATTAACCGGAAAGCGTTTAGGGATTCAGTTGTTTGGGGCACACCGACTCACTTTGGTTCCCCCACTAGTACTTCCAGTGCTGCCCCCAGTGCTGCCCCCGACCCCACCCATGAAGCGAGCCTCCAGCAGCTCCTGTCTCCGGGGGTCCAGGCTGTGAAGCTCCTCCATGGTGCCTGGAAGAGAGGAGCAGCACCTCAGAACTGGTAGACAATCATTTAAACCTACTTAATGCCTTCTCCTAACACACTCACATTCCTGTCTCCGTTTCCTCCTGGCACAAAGTCTTAACTGCAAAGTAATATCATCATTGACTCGGAAGCCTGAAGACCTGCAGAATAAGCCTGAGAATTAGTCCTGAGGGACAGCCCCGTCCTCTACAGCTGCAGGGATCTGTTAAAACAAGGCATTAGCACAGAGCTACATTTGTTAACTAAATTAAGTAAGATAATGTTCAACTGATGAATTTTTTTCCCATATCACACACAGAAAGAAACAGCAGAAAGCAATCTCCTGAATGTTTCATATGCTACATTTCTGGTCACTTTGCATCTTAACAGATGGGATATAAAAGGTGTCATTTCAAGATGCTAGAACAGTTCACAGTTCACCTAACAAAATGATTACGACTAATATACAGAACTACTCCACACTAGTGGTTTATTTGTTTTCTATTTACCTAGTCCGCTTGTTGTGTATTCTATGTCCTAGCAAGTCTGGATGAGGAGGAAGCATACATTCTGGACCCCCCACAATGAACTATTCTTAAAACAGCAGCTGGGGAAAAAAGGGTTCATTGGCCCTCTTTGAAAAAAGGAGGGGAATTCCGTTTTTGGTTCGTACTTTATTTTTTACCTAAAATGTTTAAATCATACCATTATAGTAAAACAAACTTCCAGTGTAAGCATCTGCATATCGGAGATGGCCACCCAACCCCAAGACACCCTAACTAGTAGGTCTATGTCACGGTCTATGCAGAGACAGCGCTGCACATTCTGCAAAGGAAACCCTGTTCGGCTGCTAGGCTACAACCTAAACATTTTGGCCCTGTTCATTTTCTCCATCTCACTCAAGCCCAAGGGCCTCTGGGAGACAGCTCAGCTGAGAGAATTCCTAAGGCTCCATCGGCAGAGCAGACTCTGGGGGCCTACTTACCAACATGGCCTTAATCTAACAGGACCTCCATTTTGAATCCACAAAGGGCTGGGAGGTCTCATAACACCTGTTCAGTCAGCACATCATGGCTGCTGCACAACTTCCACTGTCAGAAAAACAGGCTTACTGCCCGGCATCTTACCAAACGCAATGTCAAGTCTACGTCTCACTTTAAAAACGGCACTTCAATATTGCCATACGTCTGGTGAACTCTGCTCAAATTGTTGAAGAACGGGCAGAGGATACACTCGAATAAAAGCCAAAGCCCTAGATTCCTTTTCCAGACATCAATGATTTCCTTCAGGGCAATGTATCCAGTACCAGCCTAGTGAAAGCCCTTCTACACTGGCCAGTACAGCCCACGGTGGTTTCCCAATAGTGTGTCATTTACAGCACCCACAGACAAGACGACAACTCCGCTACCTTGTCCAACATGGGTTGGGAGAACAATGCAGGCCTGTCTCTACAACAATTCCCATAAGTGGAGAGGGCCTAAGACACCTGGGGCTGAGTGTTGCACTTGGCTTTGACATGAAGCTCACCAAACAATCAGAACTGAAACAGAGGGGGGAAAATAAACACGAATATCAAATTCTCATCTGGCCATAACCCCTAAAGAAATAAACAATAACGCATAGTTATCAACCCAGCAATTATACCGCATTTTTTGAGAAATTATGTTTAACAATCTAAAATGATAACAGAATGATCCCTGTACATTTACCATTCATTAATGCTACGGCCTTTGGGCTACCAGTGACATAGGAATTGTCATTTATTCCATACACAGTTTTCACATCGAGAAACTAGAACAATCTGGCAACTGGCTCATCACATTCCAAGAGGAACAAACCTCTCCCCGCTTTGACCGTTTGGGTTTCTTCTTCTTGCCAGCCACCGTCTTATTTACAGGGCTAGGGAATAAACTAGTTAGCACCAAAAGTGAAAAAGGGATGATAAACAATATACATTCCAGGGCATAAAATAGGAATAGTGAACAGAATAGTTATACACAGCCCCCCCACCAAAAAAAGTAGGCTATAGGCTACAATTAAAAGAAAGTGACAGCCATACAGACAACACCCTGGAGACAAAAAGATCAAGCACCACAGCAGATTTCATGGTACTCAGGACAGATACTATATTAGCTCATTTGTGAAGAAAAGGTGAAATCAATGTTGGGCTCTAGGGAGTTTGTGTATAAACTATTGATGGGTAAAAATCTATTCAGCTTCATATTAAGATGCTTTTTAGGACATAGTATAGCTAGTTCACCGTCTTTTAAAATAGGGAGCC
The DNA here is from genome assembly GCA_016801105.1 of Esox niger. Lineage (NCBI taxonomy): Eukaryota > Metazoa > Chordata > Actinopteri > Esociformes > Esocidae > Esox > Esox niger. The sequence continues at coordinate 6,081 of JACXGJ010017377.1, forward strand.
AATTTGTTTTTAGCAATTCAACATTTCCATGAGCAATTTAAACCTGTTACTTTTCATGGCTCTGTTCCCTCTAACACATGTGACCAAAAGCATTGGAATTTCAAATTGCAAAATTAAAAAACAGCATATCAAATATGTAATACATATAGATTCATCTCTGCCTCAGGAATGAGTAAGTCAATTAAAACATGTCACAGATCTGACAGGTGACAAGTAAGAAAATATATAAGACTGCAACTATTCCTCAAAGCCAATCTTTAACCATTGTATAGCTGTTGTGGTAATAATGGGGGGCAATGTAAAATTGGAAGGGGAGAAAAATTTGACCAAATAAAGCTTGACTGCTCATTGATCAAACCACTGAAAACACAATTCACCCAACATAAGATTATAATTCAATACTATATCAAAGCATTGTTTAGTTTTTTAAGCAAAAGCCTTTCCATATAGGTTTTGTGCACAGCCTGGGACTGTGCAAAAAGTAGCTAGAATGTGTTCATATAGGTTGCATAGATCACATGTGTAAGCAAGGACTAATGTTGAAGTCCTGAGTTCAATAACATTTTTGTTGTTAATAAAAGTTGGCAGAATAGCCAAACCAGATCACACTAAACTAGGATGGAATACGATCCATCGTTTGGGCCTACATTAACAACATGTAACAGTAATGTGTGGTGAAGTGTCGTAATGTTATGGCTTGCCTACAGATACTTTTGTGCAACAAGAGGTAACTTGAGAAATGTCATACCTTTGATGTAACAAGTATGATGTAGCAGTGTAAATAGCCTAATACTTGACCTTATGACAATGTATCATTATCACATATTGCCTAATGGTTTTAGGCTGTAAGTGAATAAAAGAAACACATGCTTTAGAACCCTTCTCAAACAGTTCAGAACCAACCAGTCACCAAGACCAGATTTAATCTCCAGATATGGACACTATCTTAATGGTCTGAAAAACCAGGCTAGAATGAATTAGCCACAACAGCCTTCGTTTTTGCTCTCTGGTATCTGGAAATGTCAAACACAAATCATACCTAAACAGAAGCCAACTGGTGCATGTGCTAAGACAACATAGCACAAATGTTTGTATGTAACCATCAATAGTAGGCTCTTCTGTTAACAGTTATTTAAATACCGATATGCTTTAACATCAAGTAATGAGTCCATCACTCAAACTGTGATTTTCAGCACAAAAACCCTGCAGTCAGTGTAAATGATCTACAAGTGTCGTTATTTTCATCTGAAAAAACAGGAAAGCAAGGTGAGTAAGCATTCTTATTGGCAAGAAGGAACGATTTCCTTGACATTCGGCATAAATAAGTCTACAATACATTCTAAGCCAAGAAATGCAAGCCCCTGCACAAGCAAGTGGTTGAACCCTTAGAATGCTGTGGATGTCATTTTAGCTCCATGCTGTGCAACATAGTGTCCACCTGTTTATGACAGACACTTGGACAGTCATTTAAAAACAGTTTGTCACACGACTAGTCCTACAGCTTAAATCTGGATAATAATAAGTGGCAGAGTTAATTTTGCATTAGCATGTATAATGTATTCTTTAATTTGATATTACATTATATTTTGATGTAATTTAGTATCGGTTTTCTTCTTAGTGTTGTTACACTTTCTGGGGTCCATTCCCTCCCTCTCGGCAATGGCTAAGAAACACATATCTTTTAAAAGGAGGATGACTTGTCAATGTCTAGAAATCAGCTGACAGAACACATTGATTTGATTCATTAACTTAAGGGGCAAACGATGATACCAACAATAACAATGTAGGCAAAGATTAAGACCTAAGTTCTCAGAGAAAGCATGTCTCAATATTTTGGCTGAAAGTAATAAGCTGCCCAATTACTTATTATTACCACCGTCCTGACCACCACAATTATCACTGAATATACACGCTTGTGCTGTCATTAGTAGAGTGATAACGTTAGTTTGTCGTCATTTCTTAGTCAAAGAGTGCATAAAACGATGATTACAACCAGTTTCTCAATCTCATAAGCAATACTGCAAAGTGGATTTTCATGGCACATTGTACATATCTTAATGGTTACTGAAATACAAAAAGGTGTCATCCTGACTTCATTCCAGAAAAGGCAAGGAGACATCACCGTTGCATTAACTTGATAGTTATCGATGTGGGGTAAACAATTATGCATTTTATGCAGCCCTCGGTATTCCGTGAAAATCTAGCAATAATGAATGCATAGGTCCTCCCATGTCATAGCCCGACCCTGTTTTAATCAGACATCTTAGCTTGCTTGCTAGCAAATACAACATTCAACAACGGATAAAGCAATAGCTAGCTAACTTCCAAGTTAGCTGTAATGGTCGGTAGTGTAGCTACGTTAGCCGGTTGAGACAGCCAACGTTAGCTAGGCTCACATAGTAACTGGATAGCAAATTATGTTTTACAAACTTACCAACCAACTACCTTGTCGGTTAATTCATTTGAGTATGTTAATACGTTCTTCCCTTAGGCATATCACGAGCGAATGGCGAAAATATTACTAGTTTACAGTAATGTGGCTATCGTTTACAAGCTAGTTAGTTAGCTAGCATCATGCAATTTCTCATGGACATTTGCAGTCAGACACAATCAGCCAACGTTAGCCAGCTACAGCAATGTAGTGGCTAGGTAGCACCACAGTAGCTAACAGGCTGCTGCCCACCACCATGACATCGGTGTAACTCAGTAGCATTTAATTTAAAGACGATTATTTTCACGTATCACAAAACGACTCACAAAACATGTAGCTATCACGTTTCTTTCTATTATTATTATACAGTACCTTCCTTGGACTTCAGCACTGCCGTGATATGTTGCTGAGAAAGCAACCCCTGTGTTGGGGACGTGGAGAGCTGGGACCAAGATGGCGTCCCCTCCAAACTTCCACTGTTACTTTGGACACTCATCAAGCTACTTTTTGAAACGACAAAGCAAACAAACACCACTGTCAATGGCAGTGAATCCAGTGATGTCCGAAACCTGGCAATGTTTACACAAACGTCGATCTGCCATCGGTTACCTCAAATAACGTTCGAATATAACATTTTTGGGCACAAACCTCACACCTCTGCAGTGCGTCTTGAAGTGCACTGTCCTGGTTTGTCTGTGACTGAATGATTGTGTCCCAATCCCAAATGGACCTTACAGTACACCCTATGCACTTACAGAGATCAGAAATTAATTTAATGATCTTAGCAATTAAAAAAGTATAAAACTTCCACATACCCTATTAGAGGGCAAGGGCGAGCTATTACCATATTGCTTACACCTGTCAAATCCTCTCGGATCTCCAGAAGCGAGAAGGGCGTAGGGTATAGGGGTCCATTTGGGATTACTGGGATAGCATCAAGCGTCACGCATCGTGTGCAAACATTATCGCGAGGTTCATGCACCCATGCAAAATGTCACTGGTAACAAAAGCTATCCAAAATGTGAGAAATACTGGGCCTTTACCAGCGTTCGTTTCACTACGAAATTGATATTGCCATACATACGCGTGACCCACGCACGCAAACAGAAATAATGAAATATGTTAAATAAATAACGCATTCTATATGGATTTGAAAACAACAGTTGCAATATATTTACATGTTATTTAACCATGTACTTAAATTCAGAACCAATTCACATTTTGACCCGGTCAAAGGGATGCAGTAAAACACAGTAACACATAAGCAATGTACAAAGTAAAAATGCAAATAATACATGATAATAAACACAATACATTGATAAATTCAGCAAGAGAAATGCGGTGATAAATATAATTTGACGATTCAGCATGTGCAATAATCAGATAGGTTAGTTTTATATATATATATATATATATATATATATATGTGTGTGTGTGTGTGTGTAAATAGTATTTATATCATATATATATATATATATATATATATATATATATATGTACATAATATTGCTATATTTATTCCTATGTATTGCATCATTTGACCTTTAACAGGCATTGAATGAAAATAAAGACATTCCGCAAGTGCATTGTTGTGGTGTTTCCTGGGAAATAAGCTAGTTTCTGTAAAAAAAAGAAAGAAAAGTAGGCCTGAGATATAAATTATTTTTGTGACATAGTCATTCCTATTAACGACCTTTTAAATGCAAAACCTTTGTAAAAAAACTGTCTATTTTACAAAATGCTAGGTCTCTCTATTTCAGCTGTTTCATTTCATTTGTTTCAGTTTTGCTCTTCAATTACTGACAAGGACCTTTTGAATTACTTTAAGAAACTCCCCACATGAATAGTTGTGTCTCTATATTGAGACACAACTATTCACAATCATAAATGACCATGATATGATGGATGTTCTAAGAAAAGATAGCAAATATTTTGTCACAAGCCAAACATTTAAAAGATTGTATGTTTCACAGCCTACATTATCCCCAATGCTCCTCATCAAGTCCAGAAAACATAGGATTGTGTAGCATCCCTGGAACTCAGGGATGATCAGTCTGGTCACTTCGATTTTAGTGTATGTGCTTGCAGTGGGGAAAACAAGTATCTGATACACTGCTGATTTTGCAGATATTCCTACTTACTAAGCATGTAGAGGTTTCACTTCAACTGTGAGAGACAGAATCTAAAACAAAAATCCAGAAAATCACATTGTATGATTTTTAAATAATTCATTTGCATTTCATTTCACTCAGTCAAACAGTCTCCCCACTGTATATCAGTTATCATATGAGTGACTAGACAGTTGTTATTTGTTAGTGGCCTAACCAAACTTGTCAGCGTTCTCGGTTGTCAGGAAAGATGAAGCGGACTGCGGAGCTTGTAAGTTTATGTTCATTTTATATATTGAGAGCTGCCATATGCTCTTCTGAGTCGAGACAATAACACACAAAGACAAAGGGAGCAGAGGGAACATATATACTGAGGGGAATGACTAAATGATGATCAGGTGCGCTAAACGAGACAACAGGTGCAATGAGTTGATGAGATGGGGCGATGGTGTCAGAAGGTTGGTGACGTCGAACGCCGAAGCCCGCCTCCTGAAGGGGGAGGATG